>BQNB010035486.1:0-39880 GCA_026074375.1 Tanacetum coccineum | reverse complement strand
TATAAGCATGTTGGTCAAAGACACAAGATCGCAAGATGGCAAAGATGATCAAGACAATGACAAAGGCTCAAAGTCAAGATCACAAAGCATGAAGGAACAAGCCTATAACATATAACGAAGACAAAGACCAAGAACACTCGAGCTTAAATGACAAAAGCAATCTTACTAATCTCATGAAGGAGTGTCATCAATGAACTCACTTCAGGGGAGTTTGTTACCCTCAATTTTATTGAGTCAATAAAGGAAGCTCGTTCCCGTGTTCAAGACCTCACTTCGGGGGAGATTGTTAGCCTCAATTTATTAAGTCGAACATGGAAGTTTGGTCACTCTACGATGGAGCTTCGGTCTTTAATAAGTGTAATAGGATAATATCGGGAATCAGGCTCGATAGTTAATCTAATATTGTATATGTTTTGGGTTTAATCCCAAGCAAAACCCGAGCCCGGGTCCTAGTTAAATATCCCACGCATTGTAGGGATATATATATAGATATTTTCTCTAAGAAAATATCTAGAAAAATTCTCATAATATCAAAAATATCTTTTCTCTCTTTTCTCTCTCATCTCTCTCTCTTCTTTCTCTCTCTAAACAATCTTCTCTTTTCTAGTTCTTGGTTTGATCCGTGGTTACCAATACGAAGTAAAAGTGTAGATCGGGATCCTACAACAAGTGAGAAAAACTAATGGGAGAAAAAGCCACAATTAATACTTATAAGCTCTAAAGAAAACCAACTATTCCACGCTTAATATCATGACTTATACTCGACTCTATCATTTCTCGTTCTTCGCAATTTAAAATCTCTAAGAAAGAGACTTGCGAATGCTTAGCCTAGCGAATTAAGATCAGCACTTTAACAAGTCACATAGACTGGCAACAATCTTAATTCTAATAAATCAAGTTCAGCATAATGGATAAGCCTACATAAGACTAGCAACAAACTTGATTTAAATATGTTAAGGCAAAAGCTAAGGTATAAAACCGGTTGGATCAAAATTTATTTCTCGTTCTCACCTTTATTTGTGTCACAACACTTATTTCATCACTTTATTTCAACATTTATCACTTTTTCACTTTATCATGCACAAATTTTTTTAAATTTTTGCTATTTTTACATAAATAACATATTTTTGGTGGAAAAACTGGTTACGTGAGAACAACGATCGTAGGTATAATCAAATCGATAGATTCCTCCCATACTAGAACTGAATATTGTCCTCAATGTTTTTAAAAAGGGTCTCTACGTAAATCTAAAGCCGTTTATTAAGTATGCATAAAGATAAATGTTAGTCGATAAGATTGGATATTAGATTCCCATAATGAAGCTGAGGATGTGAAGCTCTAGTGAATGAAGGACAAAAACCGCGAGTATGAGAGGCTTCAAAAATTCGGGCAATCCTAGACATACAACACAAAACCACAAAGCACGGAAAATGGAAGAGGCGAGCCCTCTCACAACACACTTATTCATTACTACTAAACTACCATACTACTACTACATTTATATTAAGATAAGCATGGATTGCCACCCACAAAGCGCTTGTTTATTAATGAGTCACTAGCTTGACTCTCCCTATATCATCGTGATATTAGGGACAAAACTTGTGGAAGAGCAAATCTTCATCGGACTTATATTCAAGATGTTTGGATAAACATTGAAGCATATGAAAGTTCCACTCCGATGAGATGCCGCCGGTTCAAGAGAAGAAAAATGAAAATCGGAGATGCCAGGGTCAAAAATGGTATCCTCACTCCCGGAGGAGAGAAGAAAAGGATATTCCATTGGATAGGTGAAATAAGGAAGAAAAGATCGGATAACATATGTGAGGAAAAGATAATGGCGATCCTCAAGGGTGGGAAGGGTGGGTAAAACATTAGGCACATGAACATAAAGTTCTCTTATCGAATTATCACAAATATCTTCAACCACAACTCTAGTTAACTCACCATGATCGGGCTTAATCTAAAAAAGAAACGAATCATACTTGGGAAGAGAGTTATCAGCATGAGTAGTGGTACTGCCACTACTCGTCTCTTCCGTATAATCGCTAAAAGTCTCGAATTCGGGTAAAGATTTATCCGAATAAGAAAGAGAAGTATTGGGCTTCTCGAAGAAAGAGTCAATATCCTTAACGGGGATAGGAGACTTGAACACACAATCAAGAATGGAGTTGTTATTTAAAGATTCGATCTTAGCAATAAGAAGATTGATATTCAATAATTTCTCACGAAGTAAATTGTCCTTCACCTTTTCTAAGCTGACGAGCTCAGAATCGGGAGGTGATGCCTCAACATAATCGATGCCAGCAAAAGAATCGTCATCACTCGAAGTAGAATCATCGTTAAAATTGGAGAAAATCTCAAAAGGATCTTTTAAAGCATCAAGAGGGGGAGAATTATCATATAACAATTGCTCAACAAGACGAATATCTTATTTAGGATCAAAATCAGCTTTATTAATTCCCGGCGGAATTGGATTGATAGGAGCGAGTTCACCGGCGAACTCCTCGAGAAGAGAGTCAATCTTAGGAGAATAAACAATCGAAGTATCTCGATTAAGCAAAGATTCCATAAGATCAGACTCGGCATCAAAGTGATTTTTATCACAAAAAGGCACATCACACATAATGTCGAAAATACCCTCGGACTCACGTGGGATTGGGACAAGGTCCTAAACACTAGACTTTATTACTTCGTCCGATTCCATTTCCGGAATAGTGTCAAGATGCTCGTCCCCTATACTTAGAGAGTTATCGGGCTCCTCGGTTGGTAAATCGGGTGTGATTACTTTAGACGAATTCTCTAAATATTCCCTATATTGAATAGTGTACTCATCATCATCATCATCGTCATATAAGGCAGGACGATTCCAACTCGGACAATTAATATATTCTGTCAGCTCCTCCCTTATAATTTGCAAATCTTTAAGAAGCAATTCTTGTATATCTTTTGGTTGAGCATGCTGAATTTCAAAAAATTTCTCCCAAGCTAGCAATAAAACCTTTGGCATTTCTCAAAAAGATATACGTTTAAACTTCTTTAAAAAGGTTTGTATATATTTCATTAGGTCTTCTTTGGCTTGCAAAATTTCCACACTCGTTTTTTGAGGAGGATGATGAATGACGGGATACTGCGGGGGTTAAAATTGGTAAAAAAAAAAGGAAGAATTAGAATTATAGAAATTTTGGTTCATCGGTTGACACTGAAAAAGTGCATGAGGGACCCCCGCGGGTATCACATCAAAGGTATGTTGTGGAAAACGTAGTGAATGTTGTGGAAGAATATCTATCTCTAGTTTTGATTGAAAAACAGGTCCTGAATGTAGCACAAACGGAACTTGAGGTGTGACAATCATAACCCATAATGAGCATCTTTCCCACATTAATCACAGGATATACGTCTGGTACTGGGTTGTGGAGGGTAGTCGAAAGATGAAAATAATTTGGTTGGAATCATATGCGAATGAATTTCCGTCTTCTTGAAATTGCAAAACTACAAAATCCATCTCTAAAGAATCATATCCCCCACACCTCTCACAAGTACACACATCGGCAACTGTATATTATACTAAAACCCACATGAAGTTTCATCACATACAAAACTATTTTTCTATTATGACAAATTGTACGGGGAAATTTTATCGCTTATTACATCTACTTATATATTCAGTTGTCATAATATAGTAGAAGAGCTCACGCAACTATCTATGGCAATCCTATCTTCATATATCATAACATTGTCATATGCGTAATATATCATCATATTCTGTTTACGTGAGGTTACAATAGTTCCTATAATGTAATATTCGCAACATTATTATCTAACGGGCTTATTTAACCATTACTCGTATAACATTTTCTAAAAAAAAAAAACCCCTAATCCCGTGAAAGGTTAATATCTAAAAGACGAATGTTCAAGCTTACTAAAGCATAGTACTAGTAAACATGTATCATTCATATGATTATTAATTTCTTCAAAGAAAGGTACAAGTCTTTAATATATAATGTATAAGTCATTAATGCACGACATCCAAAATAGCCGTTTTACCTCTGTTTTCCTAAAAATCTTGTACAATCATCATTACATGTTAAAAAACATGTACAACACGCTTTTTTTACAACTACCTATTCATCCTTATTTAATGAGATTACATGAAATCCAAGTTAAAATACCCTACCTCGAGCTAAATAGTAAACATTACCCATTTATCAGTCCTTTATCCTCATTTTAACCCCAACCACCACTCATAGATAAATTGTAATAACTTATTTTACAACCATGACAATCTATATATATGTTGTTCATAATTCACGTCATTTACACAAAAGATTGAATCCAAGAAAAAACCTAATTGTGCATAAAATGTAATTTGACCGTTTACTATTCTCTGACCATCTCATTCCAAGTAAGCAACCAAGAGTCATTATATAACCCATAAATGAGTTTTGTACAAACCATTTATCCATTATGTTCATCTTTAACGTTGACCAATATACAAGATTTACAATGATAGAAAACCCTAAAAGTCTTATACGAACCTCTCTCAACCCTGGCTTATTTTTCCATTTCTATCCCATTTTAACTTATAAAAAAACTATCAAATATAATTAATAATTCATTTTAAATTGCTTCACGATCAGTTTCTTTCAACCTTGATCATTTACACACGTATTTACAAGAAAGAAAGCCAAAGAAACCCTAAAAACAAACTCTTGTGAACACTATGACCTTATTTACTCAATTTCGACCCATTATAAACACCAATACACTTATATGTTTTTGTTAATTCCATCTATATAATAAGCCTCATAAAAATAAATAACTTTTAAAATTGCAAGTATACTCGAAATCTAAGCATTAAATTTCACTAAAACTCTACCACACCATTTAAGAACCGCGACCCCATTTCCTTCATTTTAGACTCGTTTTAACCCAAACCAAATTACCGTAATCTTTGATAATAAACTTATTTATAGGAACCTTAAGATCTTATTTTTTACATTCCTTGAATCACTGTGTTCGGATATTATAAGCAATAATAAATTATGAAAACCTTGTCGAGTCCAAATCTGACCCGCGCCCTTTCTATATCATTTTTAACCCATTTAAAACCCTACCATGTGAAAATAACCACCAAGGATTCCTTTTGGATGTCCCTAAGCAGCTTACCTAGCAGCTTGGACCTTCTCTTGGTCATTAACAAAGGCCACATGGCTCTTCTTTTGCCTAGATAAGCCACGACAGCAAGAAGCCATAGCCACACCCTCAATCCTACTTCATAGACCTCCACACACCTGACCAATCTAGCTTGTACACCATTCACTAACTAGCCTTCCCATCGTGTCAAGACAAGATCTAAGGCTTGCTTACTCTCCTAAACTCCAAACGACTACAAATAGCACCTATGTATCTCAATTCAAACTCAGCACCACCCATCTCCTCTCTCAGACCATAAGGCAACATTAATGTGCTCCCTTATGGATTCTAGATAATTATATAAGTTCAAGAAAGTGTATCCTCCTGAATAATTGAAGCCTTGGAGTGATGATACAAAACGCGTATGAGTGGCAATACTACCGAAATGACCATTTCCACCATTTTTGTTCATTGAAGCTCAAACCCAGGTTTTTAATTTTCTTATATGGCTCATATACACCCTTATAATGTTCACATATGTTCCTAAATATACATCTTGTTAAAGTTTGTAAATCATTTCATAGCTCATTTTCCATTTTGATCCAATACGTACTCCCGAAACCAGAATTTCGCGTTTTTCTTAAAAACTAAATGAAAATATGATTATATATTGTATAATATATACTAGCATGCGCTTAAATATTAGTAAAATAAACACACTTTATTGATTAATGAAGGAATTTGAAACTTAAAACCCGAGCGGTTTACGTTTTGAACCCTAATTGCCCCGTTTTGCCTTCACTAGCTAACGAATCGTTAGTTAAATTATGTGCGTTAATACTTCATATTTTTGATTTATTATTAAATTTATATAAATATCCTTTGATATGTAAACATAAGCTTGGCATGCGCAATTTGGACATGTTTTGTAATTATAATCCATGCATGGGGTGTAATATATCGTATACTTTCTGAAAATATAATCTTGAAGGATGAATATGTTTTTTATCAGAGTTATAACTATAAGGGTCTTTTATGTCACTTTCCAAAGTACAAGGTTTATGGTATATTTCTTTTAAGTTGAAGGACCAAAGTCGTAAAAATGCAAACTCCAAGGACCTATTTGCAATTTTTTCAAACCCTAGGGTCTAAAATGTAACATTTTGAAAAAGTATAAAATCATATCCAAAACATTATATGACATAACTTTAATTAACGCTTCTCGTGCTTAACATTTCCAGATATTGAATAAAATGCTTAAAACCGATTTATATTCTATCACAATACTAGGGGCTTATATTAAGGAGTTTCATCTTGGTATTACGTTCTGAATGAGTTGTTGGGTTTACGATTTAAAGTGCCCTAGCTCCTCAAACGTTTACTGAATGACTTCTGAATTTATATGCACCGAACCGGTGATACAATAATTCCTAAAACTTCTCTTCAAAATCACAACTCATAACTATGAAACCAAATGTTCTAAAGTATGATCTTCCTAAGACTTCTTGACATATTCTACTCAGGTTGTGTGATGTGGCTATTTCTCTATCATTTTTTATATCTAAACTTCCCCGGTTAGATTGTGATAAGGTCGTGTGCTTTATATTTTCAAGAATATTTACTACTTATCAGGTGAAGTCATAAACCTGCCTTTACTTATTAACATGTTTATAAACCGCGAGGGAGGATACATGCTTGTGACAAAACTCTTTTACTTATACTCATTTATCTTGTAACAATGTGATTACTTTTCAAAGACTTAAGAATCATAATCTCACATATCTTATAAACCCGTGGACTCCTACTTAAAATCATGAATGCATGTGTTATGCTAAACTATATGCTATCCTGGACTTTATTTTGATAGGTAATGAATTATCTATTTGGGTAGTATCTCCCATCATCTCTTTAGTATCTCTTTGGGTAATTCTCCTAATATCTCTTTGGTAATATCTCCAATATACTCTTTGGCAGTATCTCCAATCTCTTTTAATATCTTTATTACCTCTTTATGTGATTCATGAGTTTAGGGTAATAATACTGTTCACTATGGCAATAATGTTCTTCATGATGATTATTCCTGCAATGCCAATATTTCTAATTATGATAACTTGTATTCAACTATTATATTTCAAACCTATGAATTTCACTCAACTTTTGTGTTGACTTTTTAGCATATTTATCTCAGGTAATTGAGCAAGTTGCGGCACAGAGTGGCATGGACTCGAAGATGGCTGAACTGTTATCATTCAAACATGATGTTTTAGATTTTGGGACCTGCATTTTGTAAAAACTCTGATTATAATGAATGATAACTAAAATTTTTCAACAACGTCTCTTTTAAAGTTGTTTTCTATGATTATGATTGTTGTATCCATGAAGTAATACCCCAGATTAGCTTCCACTGCTATATTGTAAAAATGGGGGTGTTACAGATTGGTATCAGCGCCATGGTTATAGAGAACAAGGTCAAAACCTTAACTATAACCACATTTCATTTTTCAGCCATCAAAGTCCTTCGTGCACCTACATCTACGGACGAGTATGAAATATACATACTATTATTACTATCACATAATAAACTTATGTTTATTAAAAACTAGGTTGTTAACAGTAACGATGTCTCTCTTCCCAAACCGCTCTACTTCCGATATTGAGGACGCTCTTTCCTCTATAAATATTCTTAACTATACTTCGGTCTCATCAGATTCTTTCCCAGCTTCATTGGGAAGCAATTCTTTTAACTCTTCGGAAAACTCTACAGATAATATAATCCCACCAGTATTCTCATCTTTCTACAATAATACTTATTTGAAGGACGTACAAGCAATTTATGCTAAGGAATTACCTATTTCATCACCATATCCTATTACTCCACCAGTTATTTTAACTCCATCTTCGGTATTACCACCATCACTACTATTTGATCCTCGATATTTCTTTGTTCCTGAAGAACTATTACCACCTAAGAAGCAAATCCGTTCCCCATCCTCTTCCTCAACTACGTTATTTAATTCATCTCGGAATCAAACTTGTAATTTGGTATCACCATCTTCCTTAGTTTATACTCCTACCCCTCCTCAGGTATTTGAAATAGAAAAATGTTCAGATAAGATGTATCTGAAACATCATGAGAAACAAGTCGAAGATATCTTGAATTATTTAGACGAACTCTATCTTTACCGCATTGAGAGAATGGAAGAAGGATGTATAAATGGTAACGAACTAAAGACCAAACTTAAAAGAATCCGCACTCAGATTATCAGACTTCAAAAGAAGCTGTTAGGACAAAAGGATAAGATTGCCTTTGCTCACTACAAAATTTCTGATCTTGAACAAATCATTAAGAAAATCCAAGCTCGTCACCAAACAGATCAGGAGGATCTTTAGGATGTCATCTACCGGCTCAGAATCAACAAGCTCTTAGAATAGTTATAGCTTTATCCTAGCCATGGGATGTGTGGTATAAATAAAAACACTTGTCTGTGTACAGTAAGAAGGCAAGTTATTTATAAAGGCAATCCCGTTTCGTATCTTATTATTTCCAACTTATCGCTCTTTCATCATCAATTCTACTAATTGCATCATTATCTCCGTCTTCATGAATAATTCCATTTAAACCTAAGTGCTTAAAATTCATAAATAAAGGATTTCTCTTTAAGCATTCACATTTTCTTTTAAGATTACCTTTTCAACAAACTTGTGTATGTCATTCTTAATACGCGTTATCTTGTGTTGATAGATGTCTCACAAAAAGGACATCAACATCGAAACACCAGCCCAAAACTTTGGATGCCATCCGGGCAACTGACTTGCTGATTTTACATGCAGCCTGGAAGCCACAGACTGGCTGCATGGCAAGTGTTAGTATCTTACTGGGAATCCTGTACGTGAAAACAGACATCTACAAAGAGTTTATAGTTGTCAACTTCTGCTTTAATGGTGCGGAAGGATGCAGTAGGCCCTACACTTCGCTGGATTGAATGATTCTGACATCAGTATTTCTCAACAAAGCAGATGTGCTAAGGAAAATAAAGTAACATTTGCTACTGGTACTTTAACTGACGATGCCTTATCCTGGTGGAATGCATATGCCCAACCTATGGGAATAGAGCAAGCTAATCAAACCACCTGGACTGAGTTAAAAAGGCTTCTAACAAACAAGTATTGTCCCCGGACTGAGATCAAAAAATCGGAAGAGGAAATTTTTCAATCTGAGTGTAAAGGGAAATGACCTTAAACCCTATGTTAGAAGATTCTAAGAATTAACCACCTTGTGTCCAAACATGGTGCCAAACAATGAGAAACTCTTGGAAGCTTTTATCGAAGGTCTACCTCGAAGCATTGAAGGAAACGTTACTGCCTCGAAACCTCAAATTTTGGAGGAAGCCATCAACATATCCCAGAGGTTAATGGATCATATAATAAAACAAGATTCTGTGCAAGAAACCAATGATCATAAACGAAAATTAGAAGATAAGAGAAACACCATCGACAACAACAACAACTACCCTAAATACCACAACAACAATAACCACTTCAACAATCGCAAAAATGACAACTACCAAAATAACCACAACAATCACAACCGTAACAATGATTACCACCACCAGCAGAATAGAAGACAAGAACCTGTTAGGACTTATCCTCCCAAAAGATACCATGGAAACCTTCCTTTGTGTACAAAATGCACCCTGCATCACACAGGAGATTGCACTGTCAAGTGTCGAACTTGCAACAAAGTGGGTCATCTGACCAGAAACTGTAGAGACAAAAGATCAACCGCTGAAAACAACTCTTGAGGATATTCAAGTTCGTTAGAATCTTCTTTAATCTGAAAACTCCGATCATCAAGCACAATCTTCGTCGTCTGTTACTTTTACCTTACTACAAGATACTTAGCATAAGTATCAACTCTTTTTCATATGTAAAGTTCGTATTTAAAGTTATCCATGAAGTAATACCCCAGATTAGCTTCCGCTGCTATATTGTAAAAATGGGGGTGTTACATAAATCATCAATCGGCTCTCCACAACCAAAACAATTAAGTTGGTTGAATGACGACATAAGAATTAAATGAAATTAGAGGGTTGAGAAAATAAGAATTAAACAGATAAGATGGTAAAGAAGAATATTTAGATATTTTTAAAATAATAATACATAAGAAAAATATTTTTGGTAACCGAAAATCAATCGTGCAAGGTAACTCTCTAGAAAACGCACAAAGAAGCAGAGGAGCGGGTAAGCGCGAAGCGTTTTAAAAACCTTCTCCTTTCGGGTCGAAGTTTGTAGGATCGACCCTCCTTATACCTCTCTTATAGTTTGTTAACAAAAGATGAGCCGAAACGACAATTAACAAACGGTTATTTTTTTAAAATAAAAGAAAAATAAGAATAGAAGTGTGAAATATTTTTATATTTTTATATAATAGAAGAAAATATTCACAAACGGAAAATGATAACTTCACGAGGAAGGGTCTTCAAAACACTAATCTTCGAACGAAACACGATAATCGTAACACACCTCCCCGGCAGCGGCGCCAAAAACTGATTACTAAATACTTACCCTATATATACTTAAATATATATTCTAAATACCTAATACCAATAATAGTATAAGATAAGTATTCTGTGAGGATTCTAGAAGATTACTTTTATCCAAAATAAAATTCAAAACCTTCCCGAGTCATATCCTGACGAGGTGTGAATTGAAAATCGAGGATAAGTCCGTGATCACGTGATTTGAATGGTTTTAAAGGTTTTGATTTGGTTTCTAATTCTACTAATGAAAATGCATAAAACATGTAAAGAGACGTAAATGATAAAGCATTTAAGGAACTAGACACGAAAACGTAAACGGGAATTAATAAAACGCGACATTTAAGCATCTACATCTAAATTAAGCCTACAAACGCAAATTTAATGTCTAAACCTTCTAAATAATAAAAGAAAATTTTCAGAAAAAGAATTTTATTTTTTTGATTATTATTTTATTTTTTTATGATTTTTTAAAGTTTTTAAACTAATTAAATGAAAGAAAAATACTAAACATTGAATTAAAAATCCTAGAAAAAACCTAAAAGTTGCTAACAATGAAAGGAATGCAGGAAAATTATAAACTCAGAATAAGAATAAGCCAGGAAAAGTCGAATAAGCACTCGAAGTTCTTAATACCAAAGTGAACCAAAAAGGGGTTAAGTATAATTAGAAAGCTCCCTTAGACGTAAAAGTCCCAAGGGCGCAGTGGTTGTGGTGTGTTGTGTTAAAAAGAGGGTTGAATGAGGTTGAGGTCAGGGGTTCGAGCCTTGCTCACCCTTGACTTCCCTAATTCCCCTTTTTTTATTTTTTTGAAAAACTTTTTATGAAAGTTATAAAACAGCTTATTTTAAGCAACTTTTACAAAAGAAATTTTTTTGAAACTTAAGAAATAAGCTAGAAATAAGCATTTAAAAGCCACAAAATTCTCTTAAAAAGTATTAAGTTTTAACTCTAAACTAAAATAGCTTATAAGCTTAAATAAGCTCAAGCCTGAGCCAATTAAGCTTCTAACACCTTAAAACTAACCTAATAAGCAAGATTGAACAAAATTTAAGAAAAACTACTATGCCATAAGCTAAGTAAAGCAATTAAGCACTTTGGGTCAAAACTGTTTTCCAAACAGCCTACAAGGCAATTTTAGAGCTTATTTTTAAGCAACTAAATGGATCCTTATGACTTAGTGACTTTTAAAACTTTAAAGCTTATCTTTCAAACTATCTAAAACAACAATAAAAAAGAATTTTGAAAATCAAATAAGCTGAGAAAAGGCCAAATGAAAAAGCTGCAGAGGCAGTTTAACTATTTTTTAGTTTTTTTCAAATTCTTATCAAAAGACAAAATGGCTTTTTCTGCCTAAGATTTAAAGAGAATTTAAAAACTCAAAAGCTAAAAACAGATCAAGCTTGTATCCTAAAGAACTTATGCAAACAAATTTAAGACCTTAAAACTAACTTTAGCTTATCTAAATTGGCTTATGAAAAATGGACTTTTAAAATTTGGAAAATAGACTTGAAAATTATGACAGATTTAGATTTTAGCTAAAGCACACTTATGTAACTACTTCCTACTGCATTAAAAAAATAAGCTTGGAATTGACATCTAATAGTACTTAAACAAAATCAAACCAGATAAACTAGTTTATAAAACTAAATGACCATAGATTTTAACTATAGACACAACAACCCTAAACTTTAAATTTTAGATTTTAAATATGAATTAAACCATCATTTAGACCGAATTTAGACTAGTTAAAACTGATTCAAGAGGTAAAAGTAATCCAACAGTACTAACTTAAGTTAGTACTATTTGATCCAAACACCCCTTTTAAAAGTTGATTTCCCATTTTAAGCTAGAAAAAGGTAAAATAAGCTGAAACATGTGAAAACAGATGACTAAATAAGTACATTAAGATCTAATAAGCAAAAAACTAACAAGTAATAAGCACTAAACTATAAGCTAGAATTTTAAGAATATTTTTTTTGGATTTTCAAGACAGTTCTAATCAATAAATGAATCTAAGCTATAATAAGACAATCTAAAACAATTATAAGACTAATAAAACAATAATTAGCAAAACTAAACAGTAACTAGGCATTTAATAAGCAGAAATAAACAAGCTATAATCAGTAAGATAAGCTAAACAGAAATTTAAGCTAAAAGAGGAATTTGGAACTTACACAAGCCTTTGCTCAAAACAAGGCTACAAATGCTCGAGAAGCTACTCTACAAGCTCCAGCTTATCATAGATAAGCTAGTAAAAGTTCAATAAGCCCGTCCCAATCTGGCTTATCATCCAATTATTAAGCACTTCATTAAGCATAGGTAAATGAGTATTTAAGTGAATGACTAAGCTCAGTTTAGCTTTTAAGGGCTAAACTGAGTATAAGATAGCTTTAATTGAGCTTATTAAGTGATAACACTAAACATCGCTTTAATAAATGTTCATCAAGTAAAATAGAATTGAAGAGAACAATTGAAATAAGTTGATAAATTTTATTAAAACTCAAACGTTAATAAGCTTTTAAGAGTAAAAATACATTAAAAAGAACAATAAGCTAAAAATTACATTAATAAGCTAAAATTAAGCTAAAACTAGGCTACTCTACTCCTACTCTAGATTCCCCTATGTATTGAGGAGAGCTTTATATTTATAGTGATATGATGAAGCTTCTAGGCTCTCAGGAGCGTTTCCCACATCCAATCTCGTCCCTTGAATCATAACCACCTTCAATCCATCTTTTTTAGCCATTGGATCAAGTACACGTAAAATCCACCAATCATACGCCTTAGGATCGCCAACGTAGACGTAGGAATGTCATACGTGTCAGTTGCTTCTAGAAACAAAGGAGCGTGTGTTGAGTGGGGATTTGATTTTACCCTGGTTTACTCGTTGAGGTGAAAGAGATAGAGGGAAAGGGGGTAATGAACAATGATTTTGACCAAGGAGTTATAAGGGGGGTTGACCGGGAGTGGACTTGGGATTTTCTTTCTAGTTGTTGGGTCGGGTAAGGGTTTTATAAGAAAAAGAGTTAACGAAAGTTAAGGTTATAAGGTGGTTGTTAGGTTTAGGACTAACGGTGTAATACTATTAGGACTAATGGTGTAATACTTTTAGGGTTTCTTTTAGGTTAAAAGATTAGTGGGATTGGATTTAGTTAAGACTCAAGATAAATTCGCCTTCGGCTTCGATTTCTTGTACTCTTTCCATTCTCGTGCCCGGTTGTGTCCGTTTTGCTTCGTTTTTGGCCTTTTGTGCAATATTCGTTTCCTGCAAGACATAATTCACAATACAAACGAATGCAATGCATTATTCTTTATTTATTGGTTATTATTGGTCTTTTTAGCTCGTTTTATTAGGTAAAAGGTATGTGTATTTAAGCAAATACCAGGCATATATTAGGAGGCATCTCAAGTTAGAAGATTCTGATGGTATTAGTAATTTGCATACTACTGAAATTTTTGAGCAACTTTCTTTTATGGGGTATGTGTCTAATTCTGACAAATTAACCTTTAAAAAAGGACACTTTTCCTCTCAATGGAGGTTTTCGATCCATACCATCCTTCATAGTTTAAGTTCTAAGAAAACTGCTTGGGAATAATTTAGTAGCAATATAGCAACTGCTATCATTTGCTTGGCCACAAACAGAACTTTTAATTTATCTAAAATGATTTTTGATGGAATGGTGAAAAACTTGGAAAGTAAACACAAATTTTTGATGTATCTAAGATTTATTCAAGTCTTTTTAAACAAGCATAATAGACTACTTCTACCTCACAACAGAACTTATATTGCTTCTTGTAACACCCCCATATTTGACATATAGCAGCGGAAGCTAATCTGGGGTATTACTTCATAGATTTATCCGAATTATAGATCACTATAATAGATAAAAGGACGAAAAAGAGTAGTTTTTGAAAGTTAAGTTATCATTTCATTATTCATCAGAGTTTTTACAAAAGAGGTCCTAAAATACATTGAAAACATAAAATTTGAATGATAACAAATGTAGACGTCCTCAAAGTCCTAAGCACACTCATGCCATATGTTGATCAATTACTAAAAAAAAATGCCTAAAAGGATCAACTACAAAGGTTGAGTGAAATTCACAGCGTTTGCAATGTATAGTTGAATTAACAAGTCCATATTAAGTGGTAATAATTTGTATCGAATTCAACTTATCATGGAAAACAATATTATTGCCCATAAGCCTCATGCAACCAAACATTACATGCGAAGTCATTTAACGACTTGAAGAACAACTGTCTTAAGGAAATGTACACTTGCCAAGTTATTCATTTGCTCTCAAATTATTTTTCTGATGCGTTTGGTTACCCCATGTTCGGGTACACTACGGGAGTAGTTAACCCCAATAGATATATATACAATATTCACGTTCACTCGCAAGTGACTATTGGTTCATGGATTAAGGAAATTACTGGCAGTCAGACATAATTAGGCAATAATATAATCAGGTATTAGATATTGTTGGAAAAATACTTGTATTCATGGTTTATAGCATGTATCCCCCCACGGGGTTTAGAAATTATGTAAAAGTAGGACTATGAACTCACCTTATCAAGGTAGTTGATTGATTTGAAATTTAATTCAAATGAGAGTAAACAACCTTGTCACGCAACCTGGGTAAAATGTCAAGTCTTAGTTTGATTGTTGATATTACAAACTGTATTTCATAAAGTTTAATGGTTTTTGGTTTGATAACTTGTGAAAATATCGTATCACTATTTGGGCTATCAAAATCCAAAGGTCATGTAGTAAATGTTTGAGGAGCTAGGACATTTTAAATCGTAAATCCAGCAACTCGTCAAAACATCTACCCAAATGAAACCCCTCACATGAAACTCCCTAGTAACATGACATGTTATAGATTAAATGATAAGACTTTATCTTTTTAAGTTTCTTCCAAAGCTAGCGGATGATAAATTATGTTAAATTTATAACATAATTGTTTTATATCGTTTCGATCGATGAATGATAACGACAAATGTCTCGGGTTTTAATAAAATCGAGTCTTATAATATTTAAATATACTTTTATAATTTATATAATAATATTACATTTTATACCTTTAAGAATGCAAAATGACAATATATACCCTTGGTTTATATATATTTACAAAGTTAATCATTTTAATATAACTTTTAAAATCTTTAAACCCTTAACTTTAAAGAATGGCAAAACAGCCCCCTTGGAGTTAAAAGTTTAGGATAATTACATTTTTGGCACAAAACTATATAATTTCAGAAAGTTACAATATATACCCCTATGCATGAAATGTTTTGCATTTTTAGTCCAAATTCCATAATCTTTGTATTTTTGAAATCCAAATTCATTTTGCAGCTTATAGCTTATTACTATAAGCTAAAATAAGTAAGTTTTATGAGTTGTAGCTTATGAAAAGAGCTTGTGATCTTAAAAATCCAAAATGGTTTCGTTTGGTTTTAAAATCTTAACCCGATGGGCTCTAGCTTTTAGGATTTGTTTTTAAGCTTGTAAAAATGATAAATGAGCTTATAGAAAAAGCTTATTACAATAGCTTATAGCTTATTAGATACACAAAAAGAGCTTTTTAGGGTTTTTAGAGTGCGTTTGGTTTAGGAAAACCAAATGAGTAAGCTTTATGGTTTAAGGGCTGATTTCATGAGATCATAAGGATGTATAGGAGCTGATGTATAATCTAAAACAATACAAGAGCTTATAGAACAAGGTGAAGACTTACAAAATCTTGAATGGGTCAAAATTGATGAAATGGGTCAAACACTTTAAGTTATGAATCAAAGACTCCTTTCTTCTTAAATCTTGGCTTCTACTTAGCTTAAACATTTTTTCTTCTCTTCTATGGCATGGCTAGAATATGATTTTAAGGTAGTATGAAGTTTTGATGGTGAATTGAAAGTGTAGGTATGTATGCGTGTATATATAGTGTAAAGAAAAGAGTGGTGCCTAAGTTTACATGGAGTAGGGACCAAGTTTACTTGGAGTGGTGGCCAAGGGTTTTGCTTGGAGTCCAAGGTGGTAATGGAGGTGGTAGGGTGCTAGCTAGGTGGTAACTAGTAGGCTAGCAAGTAGGTGAGTCATGGTGGTGCTTAGCAAGGTAGTAGGCAAGGTGGTGAATCATGGTGGTGCTTAGCAAGGTAGTAGGCAAGGTGGTAAATCATGGAGAAGGGTGGTTTCTTGGTTTAAACTTAGTTCGAGCTAGTTAAGGGGTGACGAGCTCATTAGGGTTTCGGGTTAGGGTTTTAGGCTTTTGGACGAGCTATGGGCTGAAATGGAGGGTAACTATAGTTCATATGTGGTGCATTGGAGTGTTGTAAGTTGTGTTTAAAAGGTGGTATGAAATGGCTTCGAAAAATGGAGGGAAAATGTGAAATTTAAATACTATGCATTGTCGGGTTATACATTAAGTTTAAATGAGTTGTACTAGGGTTTAGGAGGGAAAAGATATTCAAATATTATGTATTATAACCTTGTACACATGCCTTATTAGATTGTACTTTTGTATTGTATGTAAACTTTACATGAAATTAGGGTTTTGTTATAAACGTTAACGTTTGAAATCCATTTTGATATAACGTTATGGAAAGTACGTTAAATAGATAACGTATAGATAAAATGATGATTAAAACATATTGCTTGACATATTATAACGTTTACTGGCTATAAACGTTGATGAAATTGACATAGGTAGGTTGCGTAAGCTCGTTTACTTAGGTTATGCAAGTTACGTTACATTATGGATGGAATAAAGCAAAAATCTTTCCATGAAAATGGTTGTACTTAATTTTAATAAGTAGATATTACATTGATGACAATTGCATCTAATTTAGTAGATGGATAATTACATAGATGAAAATTATGGGTTGTTATAATCTCCCTCCCTTAAAAGAAATCTCGTCCCGTGATTTAGTTAGATGCCGGAGTGATGTTTGAAAATTGATGTGGATACTTGGCACGAATTTGATCTTCGCGTTCCCACATAAATTCTGGTCCTCTTTTAGAGTTCCATCTTACTTTGACTATAGGGATACGACTTTGTCTTAGTTGCTTGACTTCACAATCCATGATATCTATTGGTTCTTCTACAAAATTAAGTTTGTCATCAAGCCGAAGCTCTTTCATTGGAACGACAAGGGATTCGTCAGATAGGTATTTCTTTAAATTAGAAATGTGGAATGTATTGTGGATATTACTGAGTTCTTTAGGAAGCTCAAGTTTATATGCCACTAGGCCAACCCTATCAAGGATCTTAAATGGTCCAATGTACTGAGGGTTAAGCTTTCCTCGCTTTTTGAATCGAATGACACCTTTTCGAGGTGACACTTTTAACATAACACGATCTCCAACTTGGAATTCCAAAGGCTTTCGCCTTACATTGGCGTAACTTCTTTGCAGATCTCTTGCAGCTTGCAAGCGTTGTTGAATTTGCATTATCTTTTCAGTGGTTTCGTGAATTATCTCTGGTCCCGTGAGTTGAACATCTCCAACTTCGCCCCAGCAGATAGGTGATCGACACTTTCGACCATAAAGTGCCTCGAATGGTGCTGCCTTAATACTGGCATAGTAATTGTTATTGTAAGAAAATTCTACCAGTGGTAAGTGTCTTTCCCAACCTTTTCCAAAATAAATAACACAGGCTTGAAGCATGTATTCGAGTGTTTGGATGGTTCTTTTACTCTGTCCATCAGTTTCGGGATGATATGCCATACTCATGTCTAATTGAGTACCCAAAGCATTCTACAATGGCTACCAGAATTTAGATGTGAAATGACTGTCATGATCCGAGATGATGGATATCGGTACTTCATGCCGTGAGACTATTTCCTTTATATATAACCTCGTAAGGGTTTCCATACTATCTGTTGTTCTGGTGGGGATGAAATGTGTTGATTTTGTAAGGCGATCTATAATGACCCAAATTATGTCAAGTTCGCTTGATGTTTTGGGTAGTTTTGTAACGAAGTCCATCGTTTTTCTTTCCCATTTCCATGTAGGAATCTCTGGTTATATCAGTAAGCCGGATGGCTTCTGACATTCTGCTTTAACTCTAGAGCATGTCAAACATTTGCTGACATATTCAGCGATGATTGCCTTCATGTTAGGCCACCAATAGAGTTTCTTTAGGTCCTGATACATCTTGTCAGAACCTGGGTGAATGGAATACTTTGATTTATGAGACTCATGCATGATCAAGTCTCTTAAATTACCAAAGAGTGGTAACCAGCTTCAATTCTTGATACATCGAGTTCCATCAGGACGTACTTCAAATGCTTTATCTATTCCTCGTAGGTTCTCAGCTTTGATGTTCTTTTCTTTGATCGCCTCAGTTTGGGCTTCGAGAATTTGTGATGGTAGTTTGGGTGAAGGGTCATGACTAATGCCCTGACTTAGAGTGGTTTGATTCGTTCTTTCCGGCTTAAGGCATCTGCTACAACATTTGCCTTTCCACAATGGTAGCGAATCTTACAATCGTAATCTGTGAGTAATTCTAACCATCAGCGTTGTCTCATGTTTAATTCTTTCTGATCAAGGATATGTTGAAGGCTTTTATGATCAGTGAACACAATACACTTTGTTCCATACAGATAGTGTCTCCAAATTTTAAGAGTAAACACAACTGCTCCTAATTCGAGGTCGTATGTGGTATAGTTTTCTTCATTAGGCTTGAGTTTTTGGGATGCATATGCTATAACTTTTTCTCTTTGCATTAACACTGCTCCCAGGCCTTGATGGGATGCATCATAGTAAATGACAAAGTTATTGTTTCCTTCTGGCAATCCTAAGTTGGAGCTTCACAAAGTTTCTATTTTAGCAGTTGGAAAGCTGACTCTTGGTCTTCTCCTAAGATATACTTCTTGTTTTTCTGGGTTAATTCAGTCAAAGACTTTCCAATTTTCGAGAAATCTTTGACGAATCTGTGATAGTAACCGGTAAGTCCTAAGAATTGGCGTACTTCCATGGGTGTGGTAGGAGATGCCCAATTCTTAACTGCTTCAATCTTGGTGGGGTCAATGTGAATTCCTTGACTGTCAATCACGTGCCTAAGAAACTGCACGATATTGATCCAGAAATCACATTTGGAGAACTTGGCATATAATTTCTCCTTTTTGAGTAATTCCAAGATTATTCTTAGGTGATTTGCATGTTCTTCTTTATTACGAGAGTAGATGAGAATATCATCGATGAACACTATCACAAATTTATCCAAGTATGGTTTGCACACACGGTTCATGAGGTCCATGAACACAGCAGGTGCGTTAGTTAAACCAAATGAAATCACTTGGAATTCATAGTGTCCATATCGCGTTCTGAAAGTAGTCTTAGGAATATCTTCATCCCTGAATCTCAGTTGATGATAGCCTGATCTTAAGTCAATTTTTGAGTAAACACTTGAACCTTGAAGCTGGTCGAATAAGTCATTGATCATGGGTAATGGGTAATGATTCTTTACAGTGAGTTTATTCAGCTCCCGGTAATCGATACACATTCTGAAAGATCAATTAAAAAGAAAGGCGGATCTCATCTAAGTGATTCAAAATAGTCTCGATTTGTTCCTTATGACGTGCGTAAGACGTGTCTGGAGCGCAATGATAAATCTCTCCAATCTCAAATACTTGAGGTAGGGCAGAAGTAAAGGAGGATGACCGGGAACGAGCTCATTTCTGAGATGGCAAAATCTCCTTGGGAAGAAAGAAATCTTAGGGATCAAACATTGGTGATAGTGATAACACTGGAGATGAAGGCAAAATAGTTGGTGGAGCAATAGGAACTTGTAGTAGTGGAATAGGTGATTCATTATTAGTAGCATTATATGCTTGCATAACTTTCATATACGGATCATTGTGGAAAGGTGATATGGCTAGCGAGGCCAAAAGATACTTAGATAAATCATCTGAAGGATCAGGAGAGGTTATTCTTGGTGAGGCTGGGAAATAGTCTGGTGAAGCCGGAGTATAGTCAAGAGAGTGTGTAGAGTAAAAAGCATCCTCAACATTGGAATCAGATTGGATGATAATAGGGTAGATATAGTCAGGAGTAGACATATCTCTGTAACAACCCAGTGTAAATAACATAAGTTATTTATATAATAATCTAATAGTTACGTATTATTTACATACTATTCCGGAAATGCAGTGGCACGGAGGACTTTCTTGGATGGAAAAGTAGTTATAGTTTAGGTTTAAACCTTGTTCTCTATAACCGCGGCTCTTGTTACCAATCCGTAACATCCCCATATTTGACATATAGCAGCGGAAGCTAATCTGGGGTATTACTTCATGAATCGTAGTCACAATAATAGAAAACGAATCAAAAGAGATGTTTTTAAAAGATAAGTTATCATTCATTATTCATCAGAGTTTTTACAAAAGAGGTCCCAAAATACATTGAAAATATAAAATTTGAATGATAACAAATTTGGACGTCCTCAAGTCCAAAGCCACTCAGTGCCATAGTTGCTCAATTACCTGAGATAAACATGCTAAAAGGATCAACATAAAGGTTGAGTGAAATTCACAGTGTTTGCAATGTAATAGTCGAATACAAGTCATCATAAGTGGTAATAATTGCAATGAATACAATTATCATGGAAAACAATATTATTGCCCTAAGCTCATGCAACCAAACATTAACATCCAAAGTCAATTTAACAATTTGAAGGAACAACTGTCCTTAAGGACAGGTAACTTGCCAAAGTTATCATTTGTTCTCAAATATAGTGCGTTTGGTTACCCCATGTATGGGTACACCAACGGGAGTCGTCAACCCCAATAGATATATCCATAATATTCACGTTTCCTCGCAAGTGACTAATGGTTTATGATTAAGAAATACTGGCAGTGAAGGTAAACTTAGGCAATAATATATCAGGATAGCATATAGTTGGAAAAATACTTGTATTTATGGTTTATAGCATATATCTCCCCACGGGGTTTAGAAATCATGTAAAGGAGGGACTATGAACTCACCTTATCAAGGTAGTTGATTGATTTGAAATTTAATTCAAATGAGAGTAACCAGCCTCGTCACGCAACCTGGGGTAATATGTCAAGTCTTAGATTTATTGTTGATATTACAAACTGTATTTCATAAAGTTTAACGGTTTTTGGTTTGATAACTTGTGAAAATATCGTATCACTGTACGGGCTATCATAATCCATAGGTCATGTAGTAAACGTTTGAGGAGTTAGGACACTTTAAATCGTAAATCCAACAACTCGTCAAAACATCTACCCAAATGAAACCCCTCACATGAAACTCCCTAGTAACGTGATACATTATAGATTAAATGATAAGATTTTATCTTTTTAAGTTTCTTCCAAAGCTAGCGGATGATAAATTATGTTAAATTTATAACATAATTATTTTATAGTGTTTCGATCGATAAATGATAATGACAAATGTGTCGGGTTTTAATAAAATCGAGTCTTATAATATTTAAATATATTTTGATACTTTATATAAAAATATTACATTTTATACCTTTAAGAATGTAAAATGACAATATATACCCTTGGTTTATATATATTTACAAAGTTAATCTTCTTAATATAACTTTTAGAATCTTTAAACCCTTAACTTTAAAGAATGGAAAAACAGCCCCCTTGGAGTTATAACTTTAGGATAATTACATTTTTAGCACAATACTATATAATTTTAGAAAGTTATAATATATACCCCTATGCATGAAATGTTTTGCATTTTTAGTCCAAATTCCATAATCTTTGTATTTTTAAAATCCAAATTCATTTTGCAGCTTATAGCTTATTACTATAAGCTAAAATAAGTAAGTTTTACGAGCTTGTAGCTTATGAAAAGAGCTTGCGAGCTTAAAAATCTAAAATGGGTTTGTTTGGTTTTAAAATCTTAACCCGATGGGCTTTAGCTTTTAGGATTTGTTTTAAGCTTGTAAAAATGATAAATGAGCTTATAGAAAAAGCTTATTACAACATCTTATAGCTTATAGCTTATTAGATACATGAAAAGAGCTTTTAGGGTTTTTAAAGTGTGTTTGGTTTAGGAAAACTAAATGAGTAAGCTTTATGGTTTAAAGGCTAATTTCATGAGATCATAAGGATGTATAGGAGCTGATGTATAATCTAAAATAATACAGGAGCTTATAGAACAAGGTGAAGACTTACAAAAGCTTAAATGGGTCAAAATTGATGAAATGTTTCAAACACTTTAAGTTATGAATCAAAGAATCCTTTCTTCTTAAATCTTGGCTTCTACTTAGCTTAAACCTTCTTTCTTCACTTTTATGGCATGGCTAGAATATGATTTTCAGGTAGTATGAAGTTTTGATGGTGAAATTAAAGTGTAGGTATGTATGCGTGTATAAATAGTGTAAAGAAAAGAGTGGTGCCTAAGTTTACATGGAGTAGGGTCCAAGTTTACTTAGAGTGGTGGCCAAGGGTTTTGCTTTGAATCCAAGGTGGTAATGGAGGTGGTAGGGTGCTAGCTAGGTGGTAACTAGTAGGCTAGCAAGTAGGTGAGTCATGGTGGTGCTTAACAAGGTAGTAGGCAAGGTGGTGAATCATGGTGGTGCTTAGCAAGGTAGTAGGCAAGGTGGTGAATCATGGTGGTGCTTATAAAGGTAGTAGGCAAGGAGGTAAATCATGGAGAAGGGTGGTTGCTTGGTTTAAACTTGGTTTGAGCTAGTTAAGGGGTGACGAGCTCATTAGGGTTTTAGGTTAGGGTTTTAGGCTTTTGGATGAGCTATGGGCTAAAATGAAGGGTAACTATAGTTCATATGTGGTGCATTGGAGTGTTGTAAGTTATGTTTAAAAGGTGGTATGAAATGCCTTAGAAAAATGGAGGGAAAATGTGAAATTTGAATATTATGCATTGTCGGGTTGTACATTAAGTTTAAATGAGTTATACTAGGGTTTAGGAGGGAAAAGATATTCAATTATTATGTATTGTAACCTTGTACACATGCCTTATTAGATTGTACTTTTGTATTGTATGTAAACTTTACATGAAATCGGTGTTTTGTTATAAACGTTAACGTTTGAAATCCGTTTTGATATAACGTTATAGAAAGTACGTTAAATAGATAACTTATGGATAAAATGATGATTAAAACATATTGATTGAAATATTATGATGTTTACTAGCTATAAACGTTGATGAAATTGGCATAGGTAGGTTACGTGAGCTCGTTTACTTAGGTTATGCAAGTTACATTACATTATGGATGGAATAAAGCAAAAATCTTTCCATGAAAATGGTTGTACTTAATTTAATAAGTAGATATTACATTGATGACAATTGTATCTAATTTAATAGATGGATAATTACATTGATGAAAATTATGGGTAATTAGTGAAGTAACTATCGAGTTGGATACTCGAGGAGTGAAGTAGGGCGAAGAGGAGCTTCGTGACCGAACCACTATAAATCATCGTGTCGGTTTGCATTTTCTTTTACCCTTCGCTTTACTTATTTATTTATATTTATCACTTTACTTTTATACTTGCATTGTACTTATGATTGTATATATCCTGTTAGTTAAAGTTGTGTAGCTCTTTGTGTTGGAAACACGAAAAGTGTCGGTCACTTCCAAGTTGTAATAGTCTTAGCTCGTAGTTTATGTCTTAATTAGATTAGTAATCTAGTCCGGCCCAAGACCCATGGGAAGCCCATTAGAACCCATGGGCCGGCCACTATAGGTACTATATAAGCCCCTCTCCTAGCCTTGGAGAGGGTTGGTTGTTCCATTTTTCCATATTCCATCTTTATACAATTCATCCATTTTCCATCCAATCTCTCTCTAACATCACAACCCACATCTCACTCTTGTTCTTGGTTTGATCATAAGATTACTAGTATTCTACAATTGGTATCAAGAGCCATGGAGTGGTGTGTTTAGTTTTTGTGTTTGATTTGTGTTCAAAAACCTTTACAAAGAGCAAAATAGTGATTCAAATTTTTTGGCTTAAAAACCTTAAAGTTTTCATTTTTATTGTTCCTATAGGGTTAGTAACACTAGTTGTACAAGAATTTTTTGCTAAAAACCATTAAAAATCGTGTTTTTTTGAGTTTTGAAAATTTGAGTTTCGTAGTAGTTTGGTGTAATGCCGTCAACACCTCCACTTATATCTTATATAGGATTTTTATTAGACCTTTCCTTAGAAAAACTCCTTATGAGCTTTTCAAAGGTAAAAAGCCCTCCTTGGAATATTTCAAAGTTTTCAATAGTAAATATTTTATTCTTAACACTAAAGACTATCTCACAAAATTCGACCCTAAATCCACCGAAGGCGTATTCCTTAGATATTCGCCTAATAGTAAAGCTTACATTATTCTAAATAATGAAACCATAAGTATAGAAGAATATAAAATTCGACGAAAGTCCTCCTCCTAAGTCACCACCTTTAGTAGATGATGATGTACTTGAATGTGAAATTATAGAAAACCAAGAACAAGACTTAGAAATCAAGGAAAATGAACCATTAAACAAAGAAATCATAAACATCAAAGAATCTAAATATCATCCCGTAGAAACCATCATAGGTAAATAAAACGAAAGAACCTTAAGATATCAAGTTCAAAATCAAAGTAATTTCTTTTATTTTGTATCCTCTGTAGAACCCAAAAACATAAAAAAAGCCATACAAGACGAAAGTTAGACTATGGCTATACAAGAAGAACTAAAACAATTTAAAACAAATAAAGTTTGGAGTCTTGTCCCTCCTCCCAAAAAAAAAAATCTATCATAGGTATAAAATGGGCCTTTAAAAATAAATTGGATGAAAACAGTGTTGTGTCCAGAAATAAAGCTATACTTGTTGCTCAAGGATACAATCAACAAGAATAAATAGATTTCGATGAAACCTATGATCCCGTAGCAAGATTAGAATCTATAAGAATCCTTCTTGCATATGCCTGTGCACTGATGTGTGCTAAAACACACATTGTTTATACCCCGTAAAACACTATTAATCAGACTAAAAATGCTAAAACATGGATAATTATCTTGCAAATATGTTTGTTTGGTATTTTTATGTCTTGTAGATAAAAATGATTGAAAACGAGGCAAAAACGGGTATTTACGGGTTCGTCATGATCAAGAGTGCATATTACTCAAAATCAAGACAAAGTCATGAAAAGTCCCCGAGCATGCCATTGGAAAGAGTATGAGAATACTAGTCCAACGGTGCCCTCGGATCTTATTGGACCAGCCTGTAACCCATTTTATGGGCCGGACCAGCCCAAGCCCAACTTAAGCCCAAAAGTCCAATAAAGAAATTATAAAATCTGTTTAATGGGTGTGACGTCACCACGAAGTCATCTGCACATGCTTTGGAAATTAATTCATAACCGGTCACGTGAAGGCTCCACTACAAAAGATTGACAATATTAAATAGGACACACGGGCGTAGGCTCTTAATACTTCAAATATAATTTGTGAAATGAATCACACGGTTGAAATTGTTGCGTTAAAATGAGGCAGACCAATTGGACGCGTGTCATCGTATCACCGGTGGATCAATCTTGTAATCAGTGTGACAATCATTTGCACCCTATTCTTTTACATTTAACAGTTTAAGTTTTTCTTGTTTTGACTTTTGGTACCGGTCAACTCACGAGGCGCGGAGCTTAAGAGTTTATTTAGCTAGACCGAATTTGATTATTTTCTTTAGCTAAATAAATCGGGTGGTATTCGTTTAATTGCGGCTCTTCAATTCGGTTCCATTTTTTATCCTTTTTATTCAATTAATTAGAGTAGCTTTAGAATAAAAAAAATGTTTTGCTTTGCTTATTTGATCATTATGAGTAGCGAGTAGTTTAATTAGTGCTTGTTAAGTGAAATTGTGATTTGGGAATTAAGTGTGGATTAGAAAAAAAGGGTTTAATTAATTAATAATATTCGATTATTTAGATTTATAGTTTGAATGTTTTGAAGGGCAAAAGCCGGAGAAATAGTCAAACTACACATCTAGTAATTAATATCTTTTTGAGAGATTTTTGTCAAAATAAACCAACGTTGTGAGATAATTATATTTTCTAAGGAAATTAATTCGTTAATAGACCTTAATTCACACTTGATGAACTTTTCACGTCACTTAGCAAGCATTTTCGTCTTATAAATCTTTTAGATTATTTTGGCATAATTCTCGTAGCTTAATTGTTTAGTATAATTTTTAGTATTAATATTAGTATAATTTTTTTAGTTTCAAAAAATAGTTTTAAAACCAAAAATGTTAAAAGATAATCAAGCATTATTCTTCGAAAACATAATCGTGATTTGTTCAATTCAAACCTCGTTGGGACTTCGACCCCGGAAGATTGATTATTGTTTGTCCTCAAGCAATTTTCACATCCAATGGGAATTACTATACTATACTATATTACTCGACTCGATTTTATCGAATCGGTTTTTGGCGCCGTTGCCGGGGAGGTTTTGTTAAGATCATCACGTTTTGTTTCGCGGTTGACGCCTTGAAGATCCTTTCTCCTTGAAAGTTATTTTTATATCCTATTAAAAATATAAAATACAAAAAAAAATCAATAAAAATCCAAAAATATTTTCATTTTATTTTCTCTTATTAAAAATAAAAAAAATAAAAAAATATATATATATTTTCCTTTTATTTTCTTTATAAAAACCAAAAATATTTTTCTTAATTCTTTTTCTTTTTCTATATTTTATTCTATCTTTCACTAAAAGTGCTATACACAAACTTCTTCCGCTAGAATCGACTTTATCTCCTCATATTGAAGATCCCAAAAAGTTAATAAGTCGAAGGAATCGAAGTGAACCGTCACTCCTTTTCGATCTAGAAGAAGACGTTATGGCTGGACAAGCTCCACCTCAGGGTCCGATACCCGACCTCCGCTCGATGGAGGAATTACTTCAGGCACCTACCGATGGTGTCGGGGATGCAATTGTTGTACCCCGCATTCTCGCTAATCAATTCGAATTGAAGACCGGTTTACTTAATCTAGTAACCGCTATCTCTTTTCACGGTTTTGAGAATGACGATCCTCATTCTCATATTCGACGTTTTACGAAAATAACTCAAATGGTGAAACTTAATCAAGTTCCACCCGATGTTATTAAGTTGATGTTGTTTCCATTTTCTCTCGAAGGAGTAGCCCAGACTTGGCTTGAAAAAGAACCTCCAAATTCTATCATGACTTGGAACGATCTTGTGTCCAAGTTTGTGAATCATTTCTTTCCTCCTTCTAAGACTACCAATCTTCGAAATGAAATCATGAGATTTCAACAAAGATTCGGTGAGACTTTTGCTGAAGCCTGGGACCGATTAAAGATCTTCTTAATAAATGTCCCCATCATAGCTTTTCTCCTCTCCATCAGATTGATACTTTCTATAATAGTCTAAGTCAAGCTGATCAGGATTCTCTTAATTCTGCAGCTGAGGGTAATTTCTTGACAAAGAATACCCAAGAGGCTTTGACTACTATTGAGAATAAATCTAAAGTTCAAACTTCTAGAAACAAACCTCAAGTTGCAAGTGCTAGTGGGAGCTCAGCTCAAGATGCTCATATTAGCTCTCTCACTAAGTAAGTTGAAGCTCTTCTCGCTTTACACCGACCGGTTGATTATGTACAAAATGGAGTTAATTCTGTTCAAAACGGTTGTGAGACGTGTGGTGGTCCACACCCCTACTTCGAGTGTCAAGCCACCGGTGGCTACACTCAGGACGTATACGCTACTTCAGGAACCTATAACCAAGGTGGTAATTCTTACCAACCACAAGGTAACCGAAATCTGCTTAGCTATCGTTCAAATAACTATCTTGGACCACCCGGATTTAATCAAGGAAATAATCAAAATCAAAACAATCAGGGTAACAATCAAGGAGCTAATCAGGGAAATTATCAAAATTATCAAAACAGGAATTAGAATCAGAACCAGATCCAAAACCAAAATCGATATAATCAGGGTTCTCAAAACCAAGGATATAATTAAAACAGGGTTCAGAATTACAACCAAGGAAATAATTTCAACCAAAATCAGGGATATAATCAGAATCAAGCTCATCCGAATACGCCTTCTTTGGAAGAAACGATATACCAACATATGAGATCGACTAAGGCTAGAATACAACAAATACAAACTTAAAACAACCAACAAATGTGAAATCATAATACTCAAGAAATCCAACAATTAAAAACCCAAAATGCTCAAATTGTTAATCTAATGAGTCAAATGCAAAAAGTGCTTTATGAAAGGCCTCCAGATGCTCTTCCAAGCAACACTGAACCTAACCCGAGAGAGCAGTTAAATGCATTGGACAAGGATGGATTGACTATTTAAAACGCTTATACTGCTGAACCTCTATTCACCTGTTCCCCCTACTCCTAGGGGGAAGTGGAAAAAGAACCATAGAACTTTAATGGACGACGTCATATGTACAAGCCCACAAGTACCAGCACAGTCCCACCTCCAAGAAGCTCTAGCCAATGTCACCGCACCAAACCAAAGGAAGATCCTAAGCCAAACCCTCATCAACAGAGTTGGTAATTATACTGAGGTATATCAATTCTTTAATGATATGCTAAAAGCATTTGACAGAGAAGACTTAGTAAAGCTGTAGAGTCTAGTAAAAGAAAAGTTCACATCAACTGAACCAACAGAAGACAAAGAAAGAGAAATATGGGTTGAGTTGAAGAGATTGTTTGAACCAGATACAGATGATGAATTATGGAAGCTTCAAAAGCATATTCATGATATAACATAGAGACTGTATGATACATGTGGAGTACATCATGTATCTACTAAAGATGGAGTGGATATCTACATGCTGGTTAAAAGGGAATATCCTTTGTTAAGAGGTGTTCTTACACATATGTTAGTTGCAAAACTCTTAGTGGAACAAGATAATGAAACGTCCAGAGAACTTCTTAGGAAGATATTCATGCAGGTTGAAAGGCCCAAAAGATGAAGTGTTTGAAAGAATCCTCTCAAAGAACAAGATTTTAATTCAAGAAACTTGATGATTTAGAGGTAAATCACAAATTTAGGGGAGGATTGTTGGGAATTAAAGGTCTTCATACTTAGTATTGCCAAGCCAAGATTTTGTACTTCTCAAGTTACAACTGCCAGTACTAACCAGTTAGTACTGCTAGAGTAAGTTAGTACTGCTAGTACTAAACTTAAGACTGCTGAAGGACTTAAGACTACTGCATGATGATTAAAGACTGCTAAAGAGATAAAGACGTGTCAAGAGATTTGTATTGACTTATTCAGAGTATATTATATATAGTTAGAAATATACTTATATGTTTAACATTATAGAAGATTTGTAGTTATCTTGTAAAGGACTCCTTGGTGTATAAAAGGAGATCCTAGGTTATGGTTAGAGATATAGATTCATACGTTTTTCATATATAGCTTCAAGGTTGTAAACCCTAGTACTACACAGAGTACTCATATTATTCATAATAATATTAGAGCTTTTCAGTTATACATTGTTCATACGTTGTTCATTTAGTTCACTGTTACATTGATATTCTTCTAAGTATTAAAGAGTAGATTCCGCATACACTTTAGTATTAACAAAGTTTCTACCATAGTTGTCTTGAATCTATTCAATACAACTAACCCTTTTACAAGGTAAGCAAGATCTTAAGTTGGGATTAATAGAGGTATCTACTGATTTAAACTATTCATCATCTTGTTTAGAAAATGTTAAAATTCTTAAAGAACAAAATGAACAACTGTTAAAAGACTTAAGGACATCTAAGATAAATGCTATTACTTATAAAACAGGTTTAGAGTCTATAGAAGAAAGACTTCTACTTTATAAGAAAAATGATGAAGAAGATATCAAGCTCTTAAAACATAATATTTATTTAAAAGAAGTAGCCATTACAAAGCTTAGGAGGAAGTTGGAACTGGCTCAAAAACAAAAAGATGAAATTCAGCTAACAGTAGAAAAATTTAAGAACTCATCTAAAAACTTAAGCAAACTACTAGACTATCAAATAGTTGATAAGTACAAAACAGGTTTAGGGTATAATGCTGTTCCACCTCCCTATACAGGAAACTTTATGCCTCCAAAACCTGATTTGTCATTCTCTGGTCTAGAAGAGTTTATAAATGAGCCTATAGTTAGTGAGCCTATTGTAGAATACAAGTAATCTTTACTATATGCAAGAACTAGAGAGAGATAGTGGGTTGGATGAGCACTTAGAGAGAGAAAGTAAACTTGTAATATTATGTGTGAAAAATAAACAACCAACCACCTCTCCAAGGCATGAAGAGGTGTATAAATACCTATACATGACACGTGGGCTTGGGCTAGCATGGGTGATGTGTGCTAAAGTACACATCTTTTGTACCCCGTAAAACACTATTAGTTGGACTAAAAATACTAAAATATGGAAAAATATCTTGCAAATATATTTGTTTGGTATTTTTATGTCTTGCAGGTAAAAATGATTGAAAACGGAGCAAAAACGGGTAATTACAGGTTCGTCGCGATCAAGAGTGCCTAATATTCAAAATCAAGACGAAGTCATGAAAAGTCCCCGAGCATGCCATTAGAAAGAGCACGAGAAAATGAGTCAAACGGTGCCCTCGGATTTTATTGGGCCAGCCCGTAACCCGCTTAATAGGCCAAGCCAGCCCATTACTGAAACTCATGCCCAAAGTTATAATATGAATTTTTTTGTGGATCATGATGATGCCACCGTCACATGCAGCTTAAATAAATCATCTCCAGTCACGTGACCGAGCACTCATATGGAAAGGACGAATGGTTGAATGACACGCGGCGTGGGGTTTTATAACTTCTCAATTTGCAAATTTTGATTTCACACAAATGATCCAACAGTCTAAAAAGACGCGTACAAATGAGGCAACAAATGGGGACACGTGGCGCTTCAATACCGGCTGGATTTCCTGTTCATTTGACCCCGATCCGTGTGCAATCATTGGAGGCCAATGATTGGCCAATCATTCTCCTAATCATTGGTCCAAAGTTACAAATCTACCCCCTCCTTGCCCTATAAATACAACTCGCCACCCCTCATTTTCACCTATCTAGGCTTTTTTAGTTTTCTTAGTTGTAGTTCTAGTTTTTAGCTTATTAAAAGTTTGTAATAGCTTATTTCAGATTTTTTGCTTATTGTACTCTGCTTATTTTACAAGCTTATTATGATGATGTAATAAAAATGGTTTGAAGCTTATTGAAGATCTTGGTTTGCTTATCTTTTTCTTATTTGTTCGATTACTTTCTTTTTCGTGTAGCTTATTTAATAAGCTGTTCTTTCGACCTTATTTTCTCAGCTTATTATCCTCAAAACTCCTAAAAAGCTTTAAGATCAGCTCCTATAAGCTCTATGAAGCTTATTTGATTTTATCTTATAAGTTTTCTAGGATTTTCGATTTAATAAGCTCTAATAAGCTCGGATCTGGCTTATTGACGTGCTTATATCATCTTAGTGTTATTAGGAGCTCTTATTTTCTGATAAGATAAGCTTCTAAATAGCTTATTTGGTATAGAATGAGCTTAAATTGCTAGTTCAAATTCTTGTTAGCTTATTTGCTTATTCATTTTGTCGATTGATTCATTAATATTCTTATAGCTTATTCTAGACTTTTGCTGCTTATTTCGTTTGCTTATTTGACTAGTTTAGTGCTTATGTCGTTTAGGTTTAAGGCTTATTATGCATTTTTTTAGTTGTGGGTCTCGTTTAGCTTATTGTTAGCTTTGTTGTCGTGTTATCTTGTGTATTTCATTTTAAAGCTTATTAGGTTGTTAGATGTGCTTTTCTCATCTTGTTAAATGTTAAATCTCAATCTTATATGGCGTTCGTTGTTGGAGACTAAATTTTGAGCTTATTTAATTAGTTTGATAACTTTAGTTTAAGCTTTTAATTGTTTAAAATTAGCGGAATCATAGCTTAATTCTGAGTAGAAGCTCGTTCATATGTTTGCTTATTCGTGAGAGCTTCTTTGATTCGTGCTTTGGCTTATTGGAAATAATTAAAATAGAAAAGCTAGTTTCTTACTTGATAACTGAATGCGTTTGGTTTGTTAAACATGAGCTTGTGTTTTAATAGTTTAATATTGGGCCTATGTTTTGTTTAGCTCTCTTGGGCCTTCGTGTGTTTTGGGCTGTATAACTAATTGCTAAGTGAATTTGCAATATGAAAAAGGTTACAACTGTTTTAATATAACAGTTTGTTTGTGGTATTAAAACTGTTATATGTTAACAGTTTGTTATATTATTTTGTTTTTGGTACCGGTCAACTCACGAGGCGCGGAGCTTAAGGGTATATTTAGCTAGATCGAATTTGATTATTTGCTTTAGCTAAATAAACCGGGTGGTATTCGTTTAATTGCGGGTCTTCAATTCGGTTCCATTTTCTATCCTTTTTCAATACCTTAGTGTGGCTTAGTATAAAAATGTTTTGCTTTGCTTATTTGATCATTATGAGTAACGAGTAGTTTAATTAGTGCTTGTTAAGTGAAATTATGATTTGGGATTTAAGTGTGGATTTGAAAAGGGTTTAATTGATTAATAATTTTGGATTATTTAGATTTGTGGTTTAAATATTTTTAAGGGCAAAATCCGGAAAAATAGTTAAACTACACATCTAGTAATTAATATCTTTTAAAGAGATTTTTGTCAATATAAACCAACGTTGTGAGATAACTATCTTTTCTAAAGACATTAATTCGTTAAAAAACCTTAATTCACACTTAATGAATTTTTCACATCACTTAGCAAACGTTTGCATCTTTATAATCTTTTAGATCATTTAGTATAATTATCGTAGCTTAATTGTTTTAGTATAATTTGCTTAGTTTTTAAGAGTAGTTTTTAAAACCAAAAGCCTTAAAAGATAATCAACCATTATTATTCGAAAACATAATCGTGATTTGTTCAATTCAAACCTCGTTGGGACAACGACTCCGGAAAGATTGATTATTGTTTGTCCTCAAGCAATTTTCACATCCTACGGTAATTACTATATATACTATTACTCGACGAGCACGTTTCGTGCAAATCAGTTTTTGGCGCCGTTGCCGGGGAGGTTTTGTTAAGATCATCACGTTTTGTTTCGTGGTTGACGCCTTGAAGACCCTTTCTCCTTGAAAGTTATTTTTGTATCATATTAAAATAAATAAATAAAAAATATAAAAAAAGAAATAATATATATATATATATATATATATATATATATATATATATATATATATATATATATATATATATATATATATTTTATATAAAAATTTTAAAATTCAATTTTTTTTTTACTTTACGCTATTGTCTATATAAAAATCCAAAACAATATTTTTTATTTTTATTTTATTTCTCATTTTTTTTCCTTAAAAATAAATATAAAAATGAGGATTATAAAGATTTACAAAGAATTTCTAAAACATATGAAAATCCAAATTTCTCCGTTTTACTTTTGGTACATGAGCGTGAAATCTTCTTCGAATCAAATCGAGTTACATTTTCCCAATCCCGAGAAAAGTTTACAATTTCGTCAAGAAGAAGAATTCGAGTCCGATAATCTTTTTCATGATTGTATACAAGGAGAGGACGAGAACGCTGAAGACGTCCAAATGGCCGATCTTTTGAGACCGATGGAAGAGCTACTCCGAATACCTATCTTAGGTATTGAAAATGCTATCGTTGTTCTAACCGTTCTAGCAGATCAATTTGAATTGAAACCCGAGTTACTTGATTTCGTAAGTAACAATTCTTTCTTTGGTCTTGAAAATGATTATCCTCATTCACACATCAAGAGATTTTACCAAATAACCCGAACTCTAAAACTAAACCAAGTGTCTGATGATGTGGTGAAGTTGATCTTATTCTCCTTTTCTCTTAAAGGAGCAGCCGAGACATGGCTTGAGAATGAACCTCCTTGTTCCATTACATCTTGTGATGATTTAGTATCAAAGTTCTTGAATCAATTTTATCCTCATTCTAAAACAAGGGAGCTCAGAAAAGAAATCATGAACTTTCAACAAGTTTTCGGTGAAACTTTTTTCGAAGCTTGGGAAAGATTCAAAGATTTATTAAGGAAATGTCCTCATCACGGATTCTCTCTCCTTCACCAAATTGATTTTTTCTATAATGGGTTATGTCAATCTGATCAAGATTCCCTCAATACCATAGCGGGTGGAAATCTAATGACAAGAAATACTCAATATGCCTTAACCACTATCGAGAATAAAGCCAGAGTTTGAACTTGTAGAGATACACCTCAAGTTTCAAGTAGTGGTGGTACCTCAACTCAAATTGATGCCATTACCATTCTTACTAAACAAGTCGAAGCTCTTGAGTATCATTTTGCTAGCCTACGAGAAAATTATGACCATAATCAAGAAACCTCGAATCAGTTAATGCAAAATCAAATGGGTCAAATGGAAGAAATTTTTCAAGAAAGGCAATCATGTGTGCTGCCGAGCAACACAAACCCTCCTGCTGAGCTTAAAGTGATTACTAGTACGGATGGCTTGACATTGGATGGATCTTTTCTTTCTCATTCTAATTTTCTCGAAAAGGATCAAGAACCGGAGACCATAACGGAAGTGGTGGAAATTCCTAGCTCTCAGAGCACACCACTTGTCCCACCTCTAGAAACTCTACCATTGTCCGCACCAAAACCTAAGGAAGACCCGAAGCCTAATCCTTATCAGCCACCGATTCCATATCCATGTCGGCTTCAAGAAGAAAAATTTCAAGCTTTAGAGAATCCTACGGGACGTGCCAACCATTTCGTTTATAGAATTGATATTGTTGATTCTTTGTGCGGTAAATTTCATATTGAAAATAATTCTTTGTGTGACAATCCCACTCCCTCTTCTGATTCTGTGGTCGAGTCTCTCTCCCCTTCTCTTACTCCCTCCAGGGATATTGACTTACTTTTGGAGGAGACTAACGCTTTTCTTTCTCTAGATGACTCGATACCACCAGGTATTGATAATGGCATCTATGACTCGGAGGGAGATATTCTTTTTCTAGAAGAATTATTAAACGATGAAATCCCGAGAGATCTCCCTCCTAAAGAGCTTAAAGATGATGAACCTAGCACGGCTAAGTCTTTAATCGAAAAACCTCTTGATATTGATAATGAAATTTATGATTCTAAGGGAGATATCCTTTTTCTTGAAAAATTATTAAAAGATGAACCTTCAAAAGCTGATAAGTCAGAGATCTATACTCTTATAAGGGAACCACCCGATACCTTTTTAATAGAGGATGAGGAAATCAAATTAAATCCTTTAAAGGATAGTAATGACTCTGTTCCAATCCCAAGGGTATCCGTGACACCCCTAGATTCTCTTGACTCATTCTTTGATTCGTTTGATACATCATATACTAATCCATCTGAGCTCGATTCTGAATACACTTTGAATTATGATAATCAAATTTTTAATATTCAGAACGAGCATAGTGATGAGCCTAAAATAGAGACCATAATGGATGAGGTACATACTAGCATTCAAATCCCACCTCTGTTCGAAGAACTAACCTCTGATAAATCCATGCAAGACATATTTCTTCACCAAATTCATCATGGCATGATTAATTCTTCTCGCTTATCATTCTATCTTGATTTACTTTTTCTTGAGAATAATTTTGGATCCCTCTCTTCTGATTTATTCGAGTTAGGAGACCAAAATGTAGTTTTTGATCCAGGGATCCTCCTAAATAATGGAATTTTCTCTTTCCCAAGAAAATCTCCTCATCTTCTGAGTGATAATTTCATGTTCGATAAATGTTATATCTTAAGAAAAATTTCTTTGATGATCGAATCTTCTGTCAGTTTTCACCCCAAGGACAAAGAAATTCGGGGAGAGTTAAGCTAGAGACTCGCACAAAAACAAGCGCTTCTCGGGAGGCAACCCGTGTCTTTTCTTCTTTCTATTTACTTAATAATAAGTGAGTGTGTGATTTTATAGCCCAAGTGTAGGGGTGTGCTTCTTTCTATGGTTTGTGGTTCCATTTTTGCAGGATTCCTTAAGATCATGAAGACCCGTGCTTGTTTTAAATCATCCAATCGCCCGGTCTTCGATATTTTGCTTATTATGGAATCCTTAATCATGATCATGTATATATATTGTGTTTCCCCTTTCACACTTAGAATTACTAGCATTTACCTTTTTCGTCCTTAAGTGTGGGGGTGGCACCTGACATTTTTGAACATTGAGGCCAATGTTTGATTCTAAGTGTGGGGGGGGGGATTTATATCGAAATACGATCTTGCCTGTGCCTGCTGTGTCCCTTGCAACCCCGTTTTAGCTAAAAAATTTAAATTTTTATTGTTTTATTTGTTTCTTAACTTGAAAATTTTTTTTTGATGAAAATATAAAAATGTTAGTTATAAGTAGGCCCGTAGAACTTGGTAGCTTTTGACTTGATCGAGTTTTGCACTCTAGCTTTCCCCTTAGCTTTCGAGACTTAGTGTTTGCTTAACTTTAAAATTTTGCAAAGAACGAAAAATGATAGAGTTGAATATAAGTTAGATGCTAAGCATGGAGTAGTTGGATCTCTTTAGAGCTCATAGAGGTTAATTATAGCTTTTTGCTCCCACCAGCTTAATAAACGTTATATAATTGTTAAATAAATAAAGTTACTTTGGTTTTTGTGATTTTTAGTTTAAATCCCTTCGTAGAGATTCCTTCTGGTGAAAGTAAGGTACACATCGAGGTTCTGTCAGTTTTGTGGGGAAATAGGCTACCGATTCCTGATGGCTCGCAACCGTTGTCTAGGTAGTTAAAAGACCACAGAACTTGAAATTTGGCTACTAAAAAAATATAATAGTAAACCGAATCCAAAATAAAACCACTGGACCATGGTCGGCTCGCATACCGATGTGGCAGTCGTTTAAAGGGTGGTGGTAATAATAATAATAATAAGAACTGTAGGGTGATAAAAGATTACTGGACCATGGTCGGCTCGCATACCGATGTGGCAGTTTTCAAAAGAAGACCCATAGTAAGAATAATAAATCTAAGACTGATAAAAGTTTACTAGACCATGGTCGGCTCGCATACCGATGTGGCAGTTTTCAAAAAGGTCGAGGATCTTCTGGTCAAAATAAGACTCCTGGACCATGGTTGGCTCGCATACCGATGTGGCAGTTGTTTAAAGGATCAAGGGATAATAATGTTGCAATAATAATAATAATAAAGCCAAATTTTCACTCCAGGGTTATCTAAATAAAGCTTCCGTCTCTGGACTCGTAGTTGAGTTGTTTCGGATGAAATAAAAAGGATAACTCCTAAATCATGCGAAATTAGAACCTTAATGTGGACTTTATTCTCACCATATCGTCTCTTTAGGAAAGGATTTCAAACTAATTATGGTCTAAACCGGGCACCTTTATGATAATAATGACATAATTTATTTGTCACCAATAATAATAATTAAATCCTTAGAGGATCTAGGAATAAGGGAGCGAAAAGTAGCTGTGTTTACACAATTAGCATTTATGAGTAGTGTTAGCATCTAATCTTATATTTAACTATGATTTCGTTTTAAGCTTGGTTTGGGGATTGTAAAAATCAAGGATGACGAACTCCCGTTCTTAAAGCCTTTTATGTATTTTTAATAAAAATTTATCTTAGTTCTTATCTATTATTAATAAAGTGGTTAAAACAGGGGGCGCTTTCGAAATAAATGATTTTTGAACCTTTTAATGGACATTTTCTATTCATGTTTGATGTGAGGGGTTATTTAGTTAAGGGGGTTAGATTATTTATTTACGGGCGTGTATTATAAACATTGCGTGTGGGACCAACAATGGCTAAATGTGGAGGAATTTGATGTGTGCTAAAACTAAGGTTATAAATAGCATGAAGCGTGGCGTGGCGACATAGCCAAGCCTCAAGCTTTAGCGTGAGGCGTTGCGTCATAGCGTTTTTAAGGCGTGACTCAAGGCTGTAAAAAATATTTATAGAGTGGTCAATATTAGTTAGCTACTAGGCTTAAAATTGAGTTATAGAGTTACTAAGCCCGAATCTCATACAACCCAAATCATAAATACTTGTAAATAAGCTTAAATTCATGAAAACTTTTAAAAGCTTCAAAAAAAGGCATGCTATAGCGTGCTTTATTGCACGCTACGCCTAGAGACGACGCCTTGGTATGTTTCGTAACGTGGAGGCCACGCCTCACGTTATGGCGCCGCTATAGCGCATTTTTTAGAACCCTGGCTAAAACACACATCATTTATAACCCGGAAAATACTATTAATTGGACTAAAAACATAAAATATGTTTAATATTATTGCAAATATGTTTGGTTTGTGTTTTTATGTCTTGCAGGTACTAAGGATTGAAAACAAAGCAAAAACGGGAATTTTTAGGTTCGATTCAAAGACGTTTACGCACTTTTCGAGATCAAGACGAAGTCGTTAATATTTTCCGAACATGCCATTAGAAAGAGAGCGAAAATTCGAGTCCGACGGTGCTTTCATCTTTTATTGAGCCGGCCCGACACCATTTATATGGGTCGGACCGACCCATACTTATTACTAGTCCAAGCTTAGCCTACTCGACCCAACATTTTTACTACCTTGCTATGGCCCAGTTCAGAAATTATAACCAAGCCTAAATTCAAACTAGCCCATTTTACTCAAGCCCAGATATCAAGCCTAATATATTGGACCCGACCCAATAAAATTGCGCTAAAGTCTAAATATTGAAGTGAAGAATATAATTTGCAAGAAAATCACGTGCACTAAATTAATTCCTCAAAGATCATGTGAGCTCCCACTATCCTTCCACTGGGCCTATCAGACATCGACACGTGGCCAAGCAATTACAAAATTCTCTCAGTTAAAGAATAGAATTGTGTGTGCGTATAATAAATGTAAATTGAAGGACACGTGGTGGTGGATTGTTGGTGGATCGAAAAATGCCAGCTGCCCATACGAGGTGCAAAGAACGAGCTTAGCCAATCATTGGCTCACATAAATATCTGGCCTGCAAAAAGACTCTTATACCCTTATATCTTGGACTATGATTGGTTCGCTACTTGAAAGGACGAGTTTACCCTCCACCCATTTTTCCTATTTAAGCCACACGCAGCAGGCATATTTGGCATTAGATTATTAGGTGTAGGAGTAGTGTAGATTTAGAGTAGTATTTAGTTTTCACTTTTTTGGATGAAATTGATACAAAGGAAAAGGATGATACATATATACTACTTTTCAAGTAATAAAATATGTTGCAAAACCCTTT
>BQNB010035485.1:0-36501 GCA_026074375.1 Tanacetum coccineum | reverse complement strand
TTTCCGAAATCCATCCGAAATCCAAGTAGTAATTCAGTAAATCAAGAAGTATTTAAAAATGGACCACAAGACTTAAGTAATAGTGGACTAAGTACGTATTCCGAAGTCCAAAACAAATAATAGCAGACTATGTACGTATGGTATGCGTGGTAAGCACTAGTCAAATTTATATATGTATAGTATAAATCCCGTGACAATTCTTTCCAAATTACTTCTCAAACAAGAGAAATTAAGAGGATATTTCTTCTCGGGTCGTATCCCAACGAAGTCGCGAATTGAAATTCGGGAATAATTCGGATTCGAGTCAAGAATGGATAAAGGATTTTTTGAATTTTGAATTACACTACGAATATAATAGCACAATTAAACTATAGAAACGATTAAAGAAACTAAAAACAATTAACTAGCACGAAATTTAATACACGAAAATTAAAAACGTGACCTAAAACTGAAATTTAAAATCTAAAGCACTACTTTTAACAAATTTTATACCTAAAAATCACAAATTTAAAAAGAAAATTTTAGGAAAAAGAATTAGAATTTTTTAACTATTTTTGAATTTTTTATGATTTTTTAAAGAAAAATGAATTACTAAAAATAAACTTTTTCTAAAAATTAACACTAAAATTCTATTTTTATTTTTCAAAAATACTAGAATGAAAAAGAAAATTATTACAAAAAGAATTAGATTTTTCCAACTATTTTTCTATTTTCTGTGAATTTCTTAAGAAAAAGAAATTACCAAAAATCTATTTTAATTTCTAGAAAATACAAATTCAATTGGAAAAATAAAGAAAAATGATTTTTATCTACTAAAAAGGTGCAGAAATCTAATGAAATAAAAATGCCCAATTTTTATATAGCAATTGAACCCTAATTTTGCTAATTAAAGTATAAACCCTAATTTTATTAAAACTAATATTGAAAATATTAAAACTATTTTATTATTCTAAAAGAACATGGTAGAAAATGAAACAAATGAAAGAAAAGGGTAGGCGGGAAAAGAAATGGAAATTTACACTATAGTGAAAACAGACAACCTCTAACTATCTAAAAAGTACCAAACAGACCCTACGATTTAGCTTATTTTTAGCTTATCTAAAAAGTGAAATTAAGCAAAAACTTAAAACTACAAAGTTGGACCTGAGCTTATACACTACAACTTTAACAAAAACACTTTAAACTTTTAACCACTAAATAAGCTAGAAATTAAGCTTCTTATACTGTGTTACAGTAACTAAGGTTTTCCCTTTGAAAATCTAACTTTTTAAACTTTGGCTTATTCCTAGCTTATTACTTAATGAAAATGAAAACCAAAAGAAGCTAAATGAAGATTGTGATGTGTACTAGAGATGTCTAAAAAGAAATAAGCTACAAGTATACAAGATTAACAAGAAACTTGATCTTAAAAAACTAAAGTTCAGCTTAATCTCTGTTGTTAAGCTATACCTAATAAGCTAACTAGCTTATTACTAAATCCTAGAAACTAATATTTTGGAAATAAGCTATCCTATGATTATTGAGTACACCTAGATAAAAGGAATTTTGAAATAACAGCTAGAAACTAGAAATCAAAAGAGATAAGCTAGAAATCTCAGCTGCTACTATACCACTTTTGCAAGATCAATTAAGCTAGACTAAAAGCTTAAAAATGAAACTTAAATGATGACTTATGTTGAGCTAATAGAGTACTAATAAAATGCTTAATTCTAAACTCTAACTCCTAATTATAAGTGCTAAAAATAGCTAGAAAATTGGTGAGCAACAAACAGTAGTAACTGTATCATTGATGCTTATGCTGATATAATTGACACAACTTTTAAATGCAGGCTAAACCTCTAGTTTAAAACTCTTCAACTATCTAGCTATATGCTCCTAAGTTTATTCTAACCAAATTTTAACACTAAAATGGTGTAAATCAACTAACTCTAAAACTACTTTGCACTAAAAACTGTCCTGGTGCTAGCAAGACTTTTTAAGCTTCAAATCTTGAAACACTACAAACTAACTTGCAAAACCTGTTTAAAACTTTATAATATCACTTAACACAACTGACTTATGTACATTTACATTCTAAAGTTGACTTTAAGAGTCAATAACTCCTTAATCCAAACACTAGTTAACTACAACTGTCCAAACTAAATTCTACTTAAAATCTGCTTTAAAACTAAAAATGCTAAAACCTTATAGCTACTCAATCTTAAACTCACCTAATTAAGCTATCTAAGCACTAAAAACTAAAGCTTATTAAAAGGAAAAAACTAGTTACTCAGCTAGCTTTTTATACTAATATGACATAATTAAAGGAAATGACAACTTAATGGATTCTATCTACAAATCTTTAAATCATTTGAATATCTAAGCTAACTAGACAAGTTTGAACAGGATTAAGCACAAAAAGGACAAAGAAATAAGCTATTGAATTAAGCTATGTATATGCTGAAATGAAATTTAGAGTGTGAAACCTGAGATTTATGTAGTCTCAGAACTAGCCACTCTTTCTGAGTGAGTGGCTTTAAATTCAATATCCTAATGGCACCTTGCCTCTAGACCATTAAGCTATAAGCTCAATAAGCTCAAAATTGCTTATTACTCCATAATGCTTCCAAACTTGATCAAATTGAATTCAAATGACCTTAGGTGAATAAAAGTAGAAAAATACAGTATTAAAAAGACTTTTAACAAAATTTTAACAACTTGTGAACAAAAGAAAGCTCAATAAGCTAACTTGAGCTTATTTCAAGCTTATTAACTAAAAACAGCTTATTACTTGAAAACTTTAAAACAAACACAACTCAATTATTTTTATTGCTTAAGAAAGATAGTACAAGTTACAAAACAAGAAGTACAACTGAATCGAAAGTTTTAAAAAACTTAACTCGAAACAATGAACAGTACACGTAAGCTTAAAAAGAAAATTACAAAGAAAATTTTAACTAACTCTCTAAAAAAAACTCACTCACTAACTGAAATACAATCTCTTATTTATAGGAGATTGATAAGAAGATGAGAACTTCAATCCTTCACAGCCGTTGGATCTTTTTCATTTGAATCTTAACCGTTGATTGTCTTTGGTGATGTGTTCGGACCAATGGGAAACTGCCACGTGTGCAAGATGATGTGGAAGTGGGTAAATACGAGGTAGAGTGAGTTGGAAGAGACGGGAAAGTTGATTTAGGGAAGTTGGGTTTTTTGGTTGTTTTGGCGGGAAAAGAAGTTAGAGAACGGTTAGGGGGAAAAGTTTATACCGCGTCTTGTTTGAAAGATTAGGGTAATTGCATAACTAGCCCTTGTGTTTCTCTTCCACAAATGTAGTGTAAAATAACTTTGAAACTTTACACTTCTGGCCCTTGTAGTTTTAGAACAAGAAAATGGCTTTTGATTTTGGTAATTTCTTTCACTTCAAAGGGTATAATGGTCATTTCTCTTCAACTTTGACTTGACTTTCTTGACTTTAACCTCCTTTGACTTAATTTGACTTTTTCCTTGTGTCGGGCTGATCCGGCTTTGATATCTTTCCTCTTGATCACTTGTCTCTTCATTTCTTGTCGGTTTTTGCTTGTTTTTGCTCTTTTTGACTTTAATATCCTTTCCTGCACATTACGACACAAAAGCACACATATTTCCATCTTTTGGCATATTTTTGGCTTTTATTGGCAAAATCCTGGGTATTTTATGTATACAATTTAACACTTATCATGGTCCTTAAAGAAGCAAAGAAGCACTGCAATATCTACAACAGAGGCTGAATACATTGCCATGTCTGGATGTTATGCTCAAATCCTTTGGATACGATCCCAGCTAAAAGACTACGGATTTGAATTTAATAAAATTCCTCTGTACTGTGATAACAAAAGTGCCATTGGTCTTTGCTATAACAATGTCCAGCACTCTCGATCAAAGCACATCGACATACGTCACCATTTCATTCGAGAACAAGTGGAAAATAGAGTGGTTGAACTCTACTTCGTGGAAACGAACTATCAACTTGCGGACATACTCACAAAAGCATTACCAAGAGAACGGTTCGAATATCTTCTTCCACGCCTAGGCATGAAGAGTTTGACCCCAGAAACTCTTAGACGCCTTCAAGAAGGAGAAAATGAATAAACGGAGTGCCTTCGTGTATCCTTTGTACATATTGACTATTCACAAAAAAAAGAAGATAAAATAATAATAATAATAATAATAAAAATGTCCTTAGTAAATATTTTAAGTCATTTGGAATTACAAAATGGCTTGCAGTTACTTTAGGCTGCAACCCGCTTTTCAATCTGAGGAACACATTTCGTCTTAAAGACGGCTGTTCCTGACAATGGGTAATTAATTTTCCCTGGGCATAGATTTCTTTATATCCATGCAAAAGATGAATACGTGTACGTGTCAGTGCATTTATTTAAGAAAACAAGAGAAATCTTGTTGAATTGGTGTGGTGGAAAAGAATCAGAGGTCATCAGTTTTTGAAAAGGTTTTTCTATCTCTCAAATAATGTCTACAACTCTTTAGTTAGAACACGGGGCATTATTTGAGGGGGAGAAAATATAAAAATTCAAAGAAAAGTTTTATCATTAACGGTTCATCATTGAAAGAGAAATGTCTTAATTAATTTAAGTCATTAGGATTTAAGGTGTTATTGGTATTATCTTTTAGGGGCTTAATGGCAAAATCTAGGACTTAAGATCTAGCTATATACTTGTAGGGGCTTCTTTTTTCATTTATATATCTTAGCTAACCTTAGGTATAAGTGTATAAAGGAAATAGAAAACATAGTAAAGCTCAAGGACCATTCTTGCCAAGTCTGAAAATTTAACCCATTTACATATTTCGGTCAAACTGGTCAAACACACACACAAACACACACACAAACACACACACGCACACATAAACTGCTCGATTTACATTTGAATTGTTCAAACTCGATTTCAAGATCAAAGGTACACTCCTAATCATTCAATACTCGTTTCTCATCTCATTTATAAAAGGAATTAAAATAAACTCATTTTTGAGCTCTTAATCGAATGAAAATGAATTAGGGTTAGAAAATTGAAAGTTATGTGTTTATTAAAATTGATTAAGGGGTTTGATTCTTTAGGGTGCGATTAGGATGGGTTTGAAATAGTTTTTCATTTCGTTAACTAATTAATGAGATATGATGATTTTTAAAATACGATTGAATAAAAAAAAATGCTCTTAATGGTTAATTAAATGAGGGGTTTTGATGTCTAGGGTGCGATTAAGAAGTGTTTGAAATAGTTTTTGTTATCTCGATCATATAAGTGTTATAGGAAGATTCTTTATGATGAATGAAGCGAAATATGTTGGTGTTTGTAAATGGTTATGTGCTAAATGGTTAGAGATACCACAGATTCACTCTTATGCCTTTAAAAGTCTCCTAGGTGCCTTAGATCATAGATTGTGTGCTTTTCCCTTAGATTGATTGCAAATGATGATTTTTTTGAGGATTTTTGTCACATAAATCTTTGTGGTTATGGATTTTGAGATGCCTAGAAGTGTTATGAGAAGCTTGCTTGAATGATTCATAGGGTTTTAAGGTGTTAAATTCTAAGTTATGAATTTTTGGTTAAGAAAGCAAAACATGTATTGATAGAATGAAGCGGAACATGTTAAAACAGGATAAAGAGGAACATGTTTACATGTTTTAAGCGAAACATGTTGACATGTTTCAAGCAAAAGGTGTGTGATAGATGCTGAAGTATTTAGGAAGATACTTGATATCTGTCTAAGAAAAGAAGGTGAAGACTTTACTGAAGTACAAAATGATGAAGACACTCTCATATTCCTCGTTGATCTTGGATACTCAGGTCCACTTCACAAATATATAAATATGTTTGTGGACCACATGCATCTGCCTTGGAGGACTCTGGCAGCTTGCATCAACAAGTGTCTATCTGGAAAGACAGCTAGCAATAACAAGTTGAGGAAGTCAAGAATTGATATTCTATGGGGCATGTTTTATAGAGAGAATGTTGATTATCCATTTTTGATTTGGGAAGACATTACTTACAAAAATTGATCATAGACGGGAGAAAAAGTCAAGGCGTGAGAATATGCCATATCCTCGATTCATAAAGGTTATCATTGATTACTTCCTCTCCAAGCATAAATCTCTCAAGAAGCTCAAGTTTCAACTCCTTCACACAATCAAGGATGATGGTGTTGTGAGTCATCTCAAATTTGTAAGAATGGGTGAAGATGTTCAGCAATATGGTCTCGCCATTCCTACTGCTATGCTTAATAACAAGATTATTCAATCAGAATCATACAAGAAGTTCATCTTGTATTCTACTGGTCAAATACCTCCAAAAAAGAGCAGAGGGAAAGGTTTACAAGGGAAGAAGTCTGCAGATCCCACTGAAGAATTTGTTGATATGTCTAATGAGTCTGAACCAGAGCCTCTTATCAGAAGGAAAACCTCTAGTAGAAGAGTTAAGAAGAAAGCCACCATATCAGTTGATGACAACATCGTTCTTGAACCAGACATAACTTTGGAATTAGGAAAATCTATCAGCTTAACTGAAGCTGAAGAAGAAGCTGCAGCAAGACAAGTTCATGCCACTCATGCAAGAATTGTCTCAGAATCTGTCCCCGAACCTGCAAGAAGAAGACGGTCAGATATTGCTATTTCTGAAACTACCCAGAAGCTCAAGGGCATTCAAACTCTCTCTCCCGCTGAACAAGAGGCCGCTGACATTATGAAAGCTCTCAAGGATAGCAGGAGAATGTTAGGGAGACAGCCTGGTACGGGTGGCTCAGATGAAGGAACTGGTGAGATACCAGGGGTTCCAGATGAGTCAATTTATGCTGATGCTGAGGATGACAATGAAGAAACTGAATCTGATTCTGATGATATTTACAAGTACAGGATTAACGTGCGCAAAAATGCTGACACTGAGATGAAGGCTGCTGAAAAGACTGCAGACATTACCAAAGAGACTACTGAGCAAATCAATTTCTTAATCTATCTCATAACGAGGAGATTTGTGAGCAACATCCAGTTCTACAACAAATAATACCAATCCCTACAACTACTACAACACCACCAATCATCACCGAAGCTCCAGCTATCATCCCAGAAATCCCAAAAATCACTCCATTCATCGCCCTTCAGCTAAGAGTCGCGAAATTAGAGCAAGACATGTCTGAAGTAAAGAAGTTTGATCACTCTGCGGATGTTTTGGCTTCTATTCAATCCCAAGTTCCTCCGGTTGTTGATAAGTATCTAGGAACAAAACTTGATGATGCTCTCCTTAAGACTCTTGAAAGACACACTGCAGATTTAGTTGAGAAATACTCTGTGCAGACTGCTCCAGAGTCAAGCAAGAAACAAGAAACTGAAAAGAGTCCGAAAGAGATTATCAGAATCAAAAGGGAACAAGGTGAGAAGAAACCAGAGCCAACGTATACTATCAAGTCGACTGATAAAGTTGCACTTGAAGAATTTGATCTAAAGGGTGCTCTCTTCAATATCATGCATAAGAACAAGTCTGTTAACAGAAATCCTGCCAATTACAGACTATATCATGCCCTTATGGAAGCATTGATAGAGGATGAAAATGCCATGGACAAGGAAGTTGCAGACAAGGTTAAAGACCACAAAAGAAAGCGTGATAGTGATGATGATGTAGACGATGATGATGAAGGCCCTTCAGCTAGATCAAACCAGGGTGAGTTAACAAAAAAGGGAAGACGTGATTCAAGTGCTTCTGGGTTAGCTCAACCTCCTTCTAAAGATTCTGAGCAAAGTACAAAGAACAAGCTGGATTCTAATGCTTCTGCAGCACAACAGCCTCCAGCTCACACTTCTTCAGCCTGGCAAATCACTGACACAAGAGATACTCCTCCTGGCCCTTCAATGCAAAGATCTGACCATCAATCTGAACAATCTTCTGATGACAATCCAATTACTGATGAAGGGCATGTCTCAGATCCGGATGACACCGATAACGCTCATATTCCTAAGGTCCCGGCTGCTACATGGTTCAAACCGATTCCTGAAGAAGAAAGACCAGCTACACCTGAACCAGAATGAACCATTCCTTCAAATGATTACCCTGAACCAAAGAACAACTGGGCAAATGTATACGCCACAACGTATCAAGACCCCGAGGAGAACAAGCTTCAAAGGAAGACGGGTGATATAGGATCCTTCATCAAATGGTTCTGCAAACGAACAGGAAAGAAGAAGCTCTGCAAAGCTGATTTGGAAGGTCCAACTTTCAACTTGGTTAAAGCCTTTCACAATAACAGCGTCTCTCTTCAGTTTCAGATGGATGAATGTCATAAGCTGCTGACTGATAAGGTTGATTTGGTTAATCCTGAGGGTCATCAAATTCTGCGTAATGTATATGAACCGTTGCCCTTAGGAGGACCACCAGGTCAGGTAACTATTCAACCACAACTCTTCTTCAATAAGGATCTGGAATATCTTCTGTCAGGTGACAAAGAACAAAAAACTGCCTTATCCATATCCAAGCTCAAAGCCGCTCGATACCTAGACTTTAGACTTGAAGAATTAGTTCCGTATCTGTGGGTTGAAAGTGAGCGCGATTATGACATCAGTGCAGCTTATGGCATCACACATTGGTGGTTCAAAAGAAAGTAATTCTACATCAACAAACACCGTGAACCCTCAGATCATGATGTAGTCAGATCCCATATGCGAATTCTCAGTGTGATCAGTATCAAGACATACAAAAGATACGGATACAACTACTTGAGAGAGATAGTTCTACACCGAGTTGACTACAAAGAGTATAAGATCTCGGAAAAGGATTTCAAAAACCTTCATCCAGATGATTTTGAAGATCTGTTTCTGCTTCATATATAAGACAAGCTCAACCACCTACCTAAATCAAACAAAGTTAATCTACACACCGCAGTCAACATGTGGATCAGAAACATTGTCATCAGAAAACGTGTGGAAGACTTACAGCTAGGCATTGAGAGCTATCAAACAAAGCTCAATCTGGAACAACCGAACTGGGATGCATCTGACTTTCTATTCAAAGAAGATTACACCATTGTCAACAAACCCAGAGTAGTAATCTACAGAGACAGGGATGATAATAAGAAGATGATGAGAATAGATGAGGTGCACAAGTTTAGCGATGGAACGTTGATGAGAATTCGGGACAAGCTAGATTTCATGGTGAAAGATTTCAGGCTGTTCAAATTCAATAAGGGCATGGAGAACAGGAAATGGACTGAGGACGACAAAAGAAGGAGTGAAGACTTTCTCGAGGTGATTGAAAGAAGACTAAAGATTAGGAGAATCTTTCGAAATCTGGAAAGCTTTGTCGGAGGAAGACTAAGAGATATTGACTACAGACTGATCAGCAGAACAGAGTGACATCGTCACTCCGACACTAAGGTCAATATTATCTTATTGTTAATAATATACGTTGTTGTTTCTGATCTTGTACAGTATAAGTAATAAGTAGTATATCTTTTGATTCTATGACCCTCAACGATTGAGGGGGAGCATTAATATGTTTCATACACGGCTTGTGAATAATTGGCACACTTTTCTCCCAATTTTTATAACATATTTAAATCAATTGATATCCAAAATGTCAAAGGGTTTAAAAATTTTGATAAGGGGAGAAAATGTGATTAAAATATGTGAATAATAAAAATGTGATTATTAAGACTCGTGTGTATACTCCGCCCAAACGTGCTAAACAATTTCGAATACCGATGCACATTTTGAGGGGGAGCATTTCTGAAAAGTAAAAACAATCGAGGTACAAAATGCTTTGATATTTATATCATAAGTACCTTAATTGAATTTTCAATTGGTTTTATGGAAAGGAGAACTGTACCAAAAGACTGACCATGCATTTTACTTTATCGGAGATATAAGGTTGGTAAGGTTAGGAACAAGTTCCAATGATCAAGCCAGAACCGGAGGGATCTGCCCAGGGATAATCCACTAGTTAGTGTAGAAGTCCTTAGGTATGACATAAAAAAGGAGAAAAAGTGAGAATAAGGGAATAGTGCCGACTGAGATGGAGCTAGTACTGGAATATACCCAACAAGGTTCTAGTCATGAAGTCTCGGTAAGCACTGAAGGGGTTGAAGAATTAAAAAGAATTGTAAGGATAAAGGGTGTAAAGAAAGAAGCCCTCCATACACTTAGGCAGAAACCGGGTCAATACATATGCTGCCAGAATCACTAAGATGATTGCTGACATTGAAGACCGACATCATGGACCCAGTGATGCAATGCACAACCCTCCCTAGCCACTCAGAATCTCTCAAAAGATTTCTGTTTCATTTCTCACGGAGACTAAACACGTAATCTATTGACTTTCTCACTCCGAGTTAGTTGATATTGAAAAGGTGGCAGTCAGCTCCAGCCTCCGATCACTAAAACCAAAACGCACTATCGAGTCTAGAGCCAAGAGATCATCAATTAATCTCGTTAGGACACATTGCCAATTCTCTTGTCTTTCACACACTGTGGAAACAAGTCTATCCTAAGAGTCCTACGCATTATCCTTGTGATATTGCCAGAACATCCGAGTGAAACGAAGGTTTTTCACAATGAAGATGGAAATCCTGCTAGAGCCAACATCAAACAAGCTCTTGGTAGGTGACTTGTGCGATTCTACAAGAATCAAACTTGTGTCAACTGGAAAGAAACGATGGTGCGATTCTACGTGAATCAAACTTGTTCCAGTATATGAATTGACGGTTATTGAACATTTGACAAACAATCAAAACTCTCGAAGTGTTACAAAATATTTTCATAAGAAACACTTAGACTGATTTTTCAAATCAATTTTCTCTTTATTGCTAACTGTTTCATTACAGGATAATTTAAAGATGGAGATGGAGATGGAAATACCCAGTACCAGAAATATCAAGTGAATAACCGAATGCTCAGACACGACCTACACTTGTTATGAAGTTATGAAAGATCTCATAAAGGTGTCAAAGCTTCCGCAAACTCTGATATCGTGTATTTCTTCACAAGTGCACAAGATGGCGATCCATTACAAGATGATGTAAGATTATGTTTGGGTGATGATCTCAAGAAAGCTCAAGATCACAATCAAAGACAAGTCAAAGATGAATCAAAAGATCACTACCCCAAATGTACAAGATATCAAATGTCTACGAGCTAAAGACTGAAGTGATTAAGTTTAGTATTTTCAGGGGTGACCTCCCTTAGGGGGAGATTGTTAGATATTAGAAAAAGACTCGGTCACCCCGTGTATTTTACTGTTTATTATAGCTCGTAGTTTAATAGTTAATCGTATGATTTTCGGTTTTGAACCGGGTACTAATTCCTAGTTATTGATTATTGATCAGTCAATTGAACATTTGTACATCTACAGAATGTGTGTGTGTGATGAAGTTTTACAAAATATTTTCCTACTTAACTACTGTAGACTGACAAAGACGAAACAATTTTTTTTTAATAGATCTTCAATTTTCCTTTTCTTGCTTAAATGTTTTCATTACTATGCTATCAGATGTTAACATGATGGAGAATGTATGATGAATCGGATATCCAGGTCCCCTGAATATGTCAATGTTTACGTGACACGTAACTCTTTCCTTCAGCTGTTCTCAATGCATACGACCTACTATGTTTCTTTTATTGATACGTTTATGTGAATAAGAGATCATTAAAGGTTCCGATGTTAAAGCTCTCCTGCACAAATTCTCGATATCGCTACCTATTTCATCACAAACTTGTGATCATTATGGATGGTCAGCGCTCTCCTATTTAACGTGACTGATTTGGTAAGGATTATGCTTGGTGTTGATACTCAAGAAAGCTCGCAAGATCGACATCAAAGACAAAGTCTAAGTTGAATGTCAAAGATACATCTACCCCAAATGTACAAGATTATCATATGAAGAATCAAATGTCGCCACGAAGACAATAGTCGATGTTAAGTAGACTACAAAGTGGAATTTTAAGTTAGTATTTGATCAGGGGTGGACCTCCCTTAGGGGGAGATGTTATGATGTTTTAGAAAAAGATCAGACTTCGGTCACCCCGTGTATTTTAACTGTTCTCAGTTAATCTCTGCTCGTAGTTTAATGTTAGTTACTAGGTCTGTGATATATGTTTGTGATCTTCTTGTTGACTTTGAACCAGGATTCGATGGGAACATAGAAATGAAACTACTGATTTGTAATGAGCTCATGAGTATTTACTCTCGCTTCCAGGCCACTTTGTGAAGAGGTAGTGTAGTGCATTGATATTCTGTTTCAATTATTTCGTTCGCACCACTAAATTTTCTGACTACACTAGGAAAATAATAGTGCCCTGTCTCATGTGGTTTCTCTCTCTAAGAAACTAGCCAAGTCCAAGATCTTCACCTTGTTATGATGGTTATAGACTGATACCATCTCAATATCGATATACTTAGAAAAAATAGTTGCTGTGATAAAACTTACATTGTACTTATACTATGTCGGCGGAGATTCAAGGAAGAACCATTTGACCATTTTAGTCATACATTTAATTCATAAGTTATAATGAGAACACTTAATATACTTGAGAGCTCTATAAATCGATCGAGTGATTGAGTTCTTGCATTACTTTGTTCATAATTATGACACGGTGCTCATTAGGGTTTCTATTAAATAGCGTATAAATAGACAAAATGTTGTACCCTAATATATTTTTAGCTTATGATAGTCCGGACGCTAAAGATGAAATTTCTGATCGGCTTTTATGAAAAATCTTCTCACGTAATATTTACCCATGTGATATCTAAACCGTTGTTAACAATGTCAGTTATCTTGTGGATCGTGTGCTGCCACCGCCTAAGTATTTGGCGATATTAGGGGCATATAAATTGTCGATAGCGCATGTATATTCTTCTTAGAATTCCTTCTTTAGTTTTGTATTTTTGCGCGCTATATGCTAATTTGTCATTTAATGAGTCGTAATTTTACTTAAGAATCGTGGTAGTGTCTTTCAATTTCTTTAGTATTATATAAATTTCGTATGTTGCCTTGATTCGCAGATAAAGTGACTGCGAACTCACTCATTTCGTATATGTCTCAGTTATTTGATCTAATGAAAGAATGTTGTGATAAGGATAAGCGTCTTTACGTTAATTTCATGTTCTTTTTTCTGCGAAGGGTTTTCGAATGTTTGGACTTTTTAGCACTAAGGTCTTAGATATGTGACGTTGTTGTGGCTTAATAGTTTGTACTCGCGCTCGCGCTAGCGGCGCTCGCTCGACGTTGTGACGGAGTAATGTACTGCATGCAAGTAAATCTAAAAAAGTACAAAAAAGGAAGAAAAATGATTAAAAGACGAGAGGAGGAACTGAGAAGAGAGAGACGTAAAGGTAGGAAGTGAGAGGAGAGAGGAATAAGAGAGAGAAGGGAGGAAGTAAGTGAGTTTAGAGGGCCAGCGAAAGGAGAGTCAGAATAAGGAGCAGAGAGTAGGCGAGTAAGAGGTGAGGAAGGTAGTTAGAGAGAGAAGATGAGAGAGGGAGAGAGTTGCATAGGAAGTGAGAGGATTTAATTCTTAATTATCTAAATTCTTATTCCTTAATCCTTAGTTACTTAACTCTCATTTCGTATACATCTCATTATCTATTAAAAATCTCACGTCTTTAATGCCGTTACTTAATTTCTTGATCACTTTTCATCGAAGTTGTCTCTAATTTATTAACATTCTATCTAGTCTTGAAATTCTAATTCTCTTCTTAAATAATACGTATTAGTATCGCACTTTGACCTAAGTGCATCGAGTCAAACTACTCAACCACCACACATCAATGATACAAAACTTTTTACGACATTTATACAAATACTTTTACAAACTCTTTTACAGACACTTTTACAAACTTTTTATGACGTTTAAGCACTCTCAGTTTAAGCACTCTTGCTTTTTCTTATAAGTTAGTAAATGAGGATTAGGAAAAGTTAAAAAAATTCATTTTAGGTTTAATTTTTGACAACTTAGGTTTTAATTATCGCATTCTCTTTAATTCCCGTTATTTTTTAGTGTTTATTTGCTAAATTGTTTAGTCGTTTATTTACTTTTATATGTTTTATGTGTTTTTAATTAGTAGATATATAAAAACAAATTCAAAAAGTTTGAAACCATTCAAATCATTATCAAATAAAACGGAGTTTCAATTTCATAATTCTTGGGGTATAAACGACCTGGTGAACGCTTACCGGATAACGTACGATATTTTGTGAAGAAATTGCTTTTAATCTTTGTCCTCAAGGATTTCTAGTAAATTTCTTATACTTTAGTATTATACGTGCATATATAATTTGAGACATCAAATTTTTGGCGCCGCTGCCGGGGAATTGTGTTAAAGATTCTCTCGTTTGAATTTGTCGATCGTGATTCGGAGAACCTTTCGTCTTCGAAAGTTGCGTCTTTTGTCTTTGTAAAATCTAAAAAAAATACAAAATAAAAATAAAAAGTAAATTAGCGATTTTCCTTGTTAGTATATGTAGAAGATTATACATAATAAAAAAATACAAAAATATTGATCTTCCGAAAAAAGATTTTTCGAATTTTATTGTTCTCTCTTAAATACTAAAATACAAAAGCAATTTAATTCTCTTACTAGAGAATTTGTGAATATCCATTAATAAGTTCCCAAACTTAAGATTCAAAAAAGTAACCGTCTTGTGTCACTTACGAAAAAGGTGCACCTCTTTTGTGAAATAAGCTATTAGGAGGGTTATTCCACGGAACTACGACCCGAAGGGACAAACGTTTTTAAGGTGATTCGCTCCCACTACGTCCCCCGTTTGCAAGTTTCACTTATGGGAGTTACCCTAATTTTGTTGATTATTCGGTGAAACAAAAATATTTTTGTGTATATATTTTCTCACCTCGTTTGTTTGTTTAGTGCACGCGTACTAGAAATTTCAATTTTCCAAATAATTCACCCGTAACCATTCCGAGACATCGAAATAGAAGACGTTCTCCAAACGTAGACAAACCCGAGCTTCGTACTATCGTTGAAGTTGCACCAATGGTGGAACGAACAATGGAAGAGCTACTCCGGGCACCCACAAAAGGGTATGGAGAAGCTATCGTTATACCAAAAATTAATGCGGATCATTTTGAGATTAAGACAAATTTGTTACAATTAGTTTAAGCTAGCCCGTTTCATGGTTTCGAGAGGGAAACCCTCATACTCATATTAACAATTTCAAAAGGATTACCTCGACTTTGAAGATTAGGGATGTGCCAAATGATGTTTCCATATTCTCTCGAGGGGGCCGCTAGAGTTTGGTACGATAAATAACCTCTTAATTCGATCTTGACTTGGGAGGATCTCGTAACCAAATTCGTAAATCAATTTTTCCCTCCCTCGAAGACCACTCCCTTAAAAAATAAAATCTCTCGTTTTACCCAAAAATTCAAGGAGACATTTAGTGAAGCTTGGGAACGATTTAAAGAAATGCTTAAAGCTTGTCCCCACCATGGATTTACGGAGATAACTCAAATAGATACTTTCTATAATTGTTTAAATGATAATGATCAAGACTCCTTAAATGCCGCGGCGGGTGGAAATCTTTTGAGTAAGACTACTAGAGAGGCTTTGAACATAATTGAGAATAAATCAAAAGTTCGTTATTTACGAAATAAATTAAATGTTTCTAGGATGAATATGAATTCTAAGGAAAGTTTTAGTAAGACGGATGAAAGAATTGATAAGCTTGCGGACCAAATTTCGACCTTAGTTGAGATTGTTTCTAAGAAAATTGTCACTCCCGCTATGGTTAAAGCAGTTGAGGAACCTTGTGTTACTTGTGGTGGTGCTCATGCTTACTATAATTATCCTAATACCGATAACAATCAATCTAGTATTTGTGTGGCAACGGGTACTTACAATCAAGTAGCCTCTCCGAACCGTGTTAGCAACCACATGGCATCACTCGATTTTGTTCCGGTACAAAATAGTCAAAATAGGTATAATCAAAATCAAGGTCAAAGAAATAATTTTAATCAGGGAAATAATATTCATGGAAATCAAGTTTTTCAAACTCCAATTAATCATGCTCCAAATTTTCAAAATCAAGGATTTCAAAACCAACCTTTTCAAGTTCCTAATAATCAAGTTCAACAAGGAGTTCCAAATGAGTTTTCGAGTTATATGAAAACAAATGACCAAATGATGAGAAACATGCAAAGTCAAATCAACTCGTTAAAAGGAGAATTTAAGAATGAAATTCAAAATACGATAAAGACTCAACAAACCGTCTTGATGAGGCAACAAAATACTTTTCAAAATAATTTGCAAAATATGTTAAGTGGATTTTTCCAAAACCAAGCCTCAACTTCGGGTACTCTTCCGAGTAACACTATTCCTAATCCGAAGGGTGAGATGAAAGAAATCACTACTCGAAGTGGTGTTGCTTATGAGGGACCTTCGATTCCTACTAATCCTTCTCCCAAAAAGGTAGTGGAATGAGAAACCAAGGAAACAATAGATAAAGAGCAAACTATTTTCCAAGGAAGTACCGCTCACATCCAACATCCGGTTAACCCTATTCTGATTCCGGAACCCGATGTTCCAAAGACTTTACCTAAGCCTAATATTTCATATCCTTCGAGACTTAATGATCAAAAGTTTTGTGAAAAAGCTTCAAATCGAATGGAGAAGATCTTTCAAATCTTTCAAGATTTGCGCTTTGACATTAGCTTCATGGACGCTTTACTTTTGATGCCAAGATTTGCCCTTACGATTAAAAATTTGCTCATGAATAAGGAAAAGTTGTTTGAATTAGCTAAGATACCATTGAATAAGAATTGTTTGGTGATGCTCCTTAAAAAACTTCCCGAAAAGCTTGGAGATCCCGGCAACTTTCTTATACCATGTGATTTCCCGGGAATCGATGTATGTTACGCCTTGGCTGATCTTGGCTTGAGCATAAATCTTATGCCTCTTTCCATTTAGAAAAAGGTTTCCCTACCCGAACTTACCCCCACGCGGATGACTTTAGAGTTAGCGGATCGATCCATTACTCGTTCTAAAGGACTCGCCGAAGACGTTTTTGTCAAAGTGGGAAAGTTTCACTTTCCTACCGACTTTGTTGTTGTTGATTTTGAAGCCGATCATCGGGTTCCTCTCATTCTTGGGAGATCCTTTTTGAGGACCGGCCGTGCCTTAATTGATGTGTACGAAAGAGAGCTTATATTAAGGAACGGGGATGAACGATTAATTTCTCATGTCGATAAGCATCCTCAAATGCATGCAAATGAGTCAAATAAAATTATTAATTTCATTGATGTCTCATGCAAGGATAGTTTTGGAGAAGTATTAAATTTAAAAAAATCAAATCATCCTTCGAGTGGCAGTACCACTCCGCTTTCTGATTCTCGTCCTAGTCTTGTATCTTTTGAGACTAACGATTCTCTTCTGGAGGAGTTCGCCGATGAACACGCTCTTCTTGACCTATTTCCACCGGGAAATGAGGATGTTGATTTTGAAGCCGATCTGCGAGAAATTGAATTGTTGCTTAACCGTGATCCGTCAACAGATCTTTCACCTAAGATTACAATTGATCCTAATCCCGAGAGGTTCACCGACGAACCTGCTCTAGCTTGCTTACCTCCACCGGGAGATGACAATGATGACAAGTCATTTCTTAAGGAGTATGTTCCAGAAGAAAATTTTCAAGTTTATTCAAACCCTCTTTTTGAATTTGATGACAATTACAACTCTAGTGACATTAATCCTCTTTTTAATGAGATATTAGAGGATGTCAAGAGCAAGGACTCTAATGTTTCTAATTTTGATGAGACAGTTTTACTTAACACACCTCTTTTCGATGAGGATGAGTGTTTCGACCGAGGAGGCGAAATTGATAAGATCGATGCTTTTATGGACGCTTATAATGACTCGGAGGGAGACGTTCATGACCCAAGAAGCTTAAAGGATAAACCTGATAATGATGATTTGATGACCGAGGACAAAGTTTTCGACCCCGGGGTTATGGAGAAAAAATTTTCTCCATCATATGTGAGATTATCATCTAAGGATCGCCATTATTTTTTCTTCACAATTATTTTCTCCTCTGGGAGTGAGGACACCATTTTTGACCCTGGCATCTACGCTTTTCATTTTTTCTTCTCTTGAGTTGGTGGCATTTGAAAGTCAAATGGAAGTTTGCTCTTCCACTTGTTTCATCCCCATGGACAACTAAATACGGAGATCGAGTCAAGCTATGTAACTCGGTTACCAAAAACAAAGTGCTTCGTGGAAGGCATCCCATGCTTATCCATCTTTCTTCTTTCTTATTTCTAATGTGATGTGAGGAGGCTTGTACTCTTCTGATTCTTGTTGTTTGTGCTTGTGATTGTTTGTAGGATTGACCCAAAATTTTTTGAAGACTCTCGTGTTCGGTGTTTTGTCCTGGTCCACTCGAGCTTCCTAGCCTTTGCTTGCCATTAATTTGGCAAAATCCAATATCCTAGATTATTATCGACTAACATTTCTCTTGTAGCATACTTAATAAACGGCTTAAGATTTTTGTGATACTTTCTCCATGCTCGGATTATGCATTCGACTTTTTGAGTTCTAGTATGGGGTTTTGAGCCTTAGACTAGGAAACATTGAGGACAATGTTTAGTTTTAGTATGTGGTAGTATATCTTCGATATGATCTTACCTACCTTTTTCTCAAGTACCCCGTTTTCCCGCAAAAAATTTAAATTTTTTTACATATTATTCAATATAAAAAAAAGAAAAAAAATGATGAAAAATATAAATTAGTTGATAAAAAATAATAAGTGTTTTGACTCGAATGTAGGCTTTCCGTTGGTGAGAACAAAAGTAAATTTTGACCCGACCGGTTTTATATCTTAGCTTTCTCCTTAACATGTATAGTTTGAAATTTGCTAATCTTTTATACAAGGATCTATAAAAAGCAAGTCTAGCTTGAAAAAGGTCAAGATTTTGCAAGTTCCCATAATTGATTTTAAATATACAAAGATCAATTTATTAGGCTAAGCATTCGCGATTTTCTTTCCTATAAATTTTAAATTGTGAAGAACAAGAGATAATAGAGTAGAATATAAGTTTTGATGCTAAACATAGGATAGTTGGATTTCTTTAAGGCTTATAAGTGTTAATTTTGGCTTTTTCTCCCATTAGCTTGCTTCAGTTTTATATATAATTGTTTAATAAATAGAGTTGTGCGGTTTTTTGGTCAATAATTAGTTCATAGAAGTTTTCCTTGATAAAAGTTTACTGCCTCTTGCCGGCTCACAACCGATGTGGTAGTCTTCTAAAGAAAAGCCCATAGTAAAAATAAAAATCCGAGACTGATAAAAGTTTGCTGCATCTTGCCGGCTCACAACCGATGTTGCAGCCTTCTAAAAGGTCGAGAGTTACAATTGCATAAATGTTATGTTTAATATTAAAGATCTCTTTTTGTTAAATTTAAATATGCTTTTGAACTTTGACTATTTCATTTTAAAGTTTTTAAAATAAGCTATGTATATACGGGAAACCTGAGAGTTTTTGAAACCTAAGGTCCGTGAGTCCCGATACTAGTCTTTGTGGGGTGTCAAAAGCCTGGTCACTTAGCCGCAAGGTTGGGATGTGCCGACGAAAGTCGCTACATGGGATGATCTCGCAGAGGTGAAGCATTCAATACCATGTACTCAATATGCTTAGCCTGCAAATGTTAGTCTAAAACCAAGAATACACAATCCAAAATATTTTATTGTTTAACAGTATTAATTATGACTAACAGTTTAAACTAGCAGTCTTAAGTATAACTAGCAGTATTAATTATACTTAGCAGTATAAACTTTTGCCTAGCACCATTACCTTACAACTACCAGTTTTATTCCAAATTTATCTCTAATACTATTTCCAAACCATATTAATCATAATTCTAACAAACACATTGTCAAAGATTAAGTAATCCAATGCTAGCAATCAGAAAGTTAAACCTGCTAACATCAAATGCCTTTGTGAGAAGATCTGCAACATTGTGATATGTATGTATCTTAATCACTTGAATGAGCCTCTTCTCATAAGAATCTCATATGAAATGGTGCCTTATTTCAATGTGCTTGGTTTTAGAATGAAACACTAGATTCTTCACAATATAAATGGTGCTTTCATTATGAATGTAAATTGATATGTGAGAAATCACATATCCTTTTTATACCAAAAATGGCCCTAAAATGAACAAATTATGCTTGTATATTGCTTGTTTTGTCATTTGTGATGTGTAGGTACGGGTATTGCAAAAATCATAAGAAAACTGTCAAAACCGGGCAAACACGGACACGGGAATGGATAGAGTGCACAAGAGCCAAGAGTTTTTAGCATATGGTCAACAAAAGTCAACCCTTTGTCAAACTTGGTCAACCACAAAAAGACAAAACCTTCAAAATGCCAAAAATGCCCTTAATGTTAACACAATTTCATCAAAAGTCCCAAAAACCCTAACACTGTTAGTCCATAACTAACGGTTGTTAAATGTGTTTTATTAAACCTTTACCAAAGCCCAAAATTTTCCCCGGCCCAATCCCTTTTTACACAAACCCGATCCCAAGTCAACGTTTTCAAAGACAGGGTCAAACAAATCATATAAAAGAAAAAAGGGGCGCGAAGTGAATTTACTATTCACCTTCGTCCCAACTTTACCCTGCTCGAATCAAAGGGGTTAAAATCCCACTCCCATTCAATCCAACGTGGCCTAAGAGATTCTTAGTACTAAGCAATGAGCCAGCAGCCAAAAACGTCACTCAAGAGCTCTTATTGGTCAAGACTGACAAAGAATGACACGCGAGATTGCAAACAAACACATCAAAATGGGAAAATTTGCACTAAACTTAGTGTAAAAGAAGCACAGCTACTCCAAAGATGTGGGATTGCCAGCTTGGCAATCCGTGTGATCACAATCTCATCCAAGGGTCACAATTAAGTATCCAATGATTGAAAGGATTCAAGGGCAGAGATTAGAAGTCAAGGGAAGCGTGTGTAGAGGTCTAGATCATTCTCTTCAGGCCTATAAATACAAGACCTCTCTCACTCACAACGGATCATCTAGGAGTAGTGTTAATATAGCTTAGTGTAGTTTTTTAAATAACTTTTAGTTTTTGCAATTTAGCTTATTGTAATGTTTTAATTCAATGAATGTAATCTCTCTTTTTCAAGTTTGTAATCAGTTACTCTTTTATTAATAAAAGTGTGTTTTCATTTTAAATGTGCAATTTATGTTTTTCTTAATAAGCAATTTGGTTTAATAAGCTCTTAATTAATCAAATAGTTTTTAATAATCTGTCTTAATCTCTACATAAGCTAGCTACATTCTCATTTAAGCTCTTAAATCTTAAATGAGCTTAAGTAATACTCAAATCCACTCCAATCTTACCACAGCTTATTAATGGAAGGGAAGCCAGTAATGGAAGGGCTTCCAAGACCACACCAGCTTATCCTAGGATAAACTGGAGCTTGTTGATCTGCTCTTGGAGTATTTGTAAGCCTTGTTTAGAGCAAAGGCTCTTGTAAGTTCTCAACTCCTTTTTATAGCTTAATTTTTAATTTCAGCTTATCATTTCTTATTGCTTGCTTATTTTAGTTTAGATTTGCTTAATTCTGCTTATATTTGTTATTTGATGTTTATATAGTTTAATTTTTAGCATAAGTCTTTAGTTTGCAAATATTAGTCATAAAACAGTAAAAAAACCAAAAATATAGCATTAGCTTGTAGCTTTTCATTTTAGCTTATTTGATAATTGAAAATAGTTCATTAGGTTTGTTATAAGCTATTTGACATCTGGTATTTGTAACTTGTATCTTAAAACTCATTTTCATAATCCAAAAATGAGGTTGAAGGATTTTAAGGGGTGTTTGACATTAGAAAGTACTAACTAAGTTAGTGCTGTTAAAGGTTAACTAGTCCTTAAATTTAATCTTTGAATCAATTTAGAGGTTTATGAGAGTTGGATTTAAGGTTTTGAATAGAGTTTTTCAGCTTAAGTAGTGATTTAGCAATAGTAATTAGGATATGTTAGTCTTAGTTTTATTAGTATAAGCAATTTAAGCTCATGTCTGTTTTAAGCTGTTAGTTTTGCTTTATTTGCTCTTAGTTTGTAGTTCTATAAGTGTGGTAATCTAGTTTGTAGGCCTGCACTTAATGGTTTTAAGTTTTAGTTAGTATAGTGGTCAATTGCATCAGTAGAGAAAATAGACAAATAGCCAATTTCTAGCTTAAAAATCAGCAGGTAAAAATAGTTTTTAGAATTTCAAATTTTATTCACAAGTAGATTTTAGGTGATAGTAGATCTTTTTGTCTTTTCATTCAAAAAACCAAAAGTAAAGTAAAATTGCATAAGCAGCTTTTTCATTAAGCTTTTTCATTAAGCATTTGAGTTTCAAAATATTTTTTAAAAGTGGTTTTGTGTAGTTTATTAGTCAAGTTTTAAAATAGTATAAGCTGAATTGTCATAAGGATCCAATAGCTTATCTTAAAATAAGCTTAAAGTTTCTTCTAGGGACTGTTTGGTTAACAGTTGTATTAAACTGCTTATTTAGGATTTGAGTTTTGAAAAACCAAAAAAATATAGTTTTCTGTATGCATTAGCTTTTTCAGTTAGCCATTTCATAGCTTATTTGAGTTTCAAAATTCTTATTCAAAAGCTTTTCTATATATATGTATGGTAGTTTTGAGGTCAGCTTTCTAATGGTATATGGCGCGATAAGCATAACTTTTTTGTAGCTCTTATTGAAAAATAAGCTCAAAGTTGCCCTTTCGGACTGTTTGGTAGTTAGATTTGTGTAAAGTGCTTATTTGGATTTTTCAGCTTATAGCTTATAACTTTTAGTTAATTCTTTGTTTCCTATCTCGCTTTATTAGGTTAGTAATAGGGTAGTTTAGCTTATTTTTTGAATTTGTTGAGCTTATTCCAAGCTTATTTGTTTCTTTGAGTTTTAATAAGCTTTAAAAAGGCTAGTGTTTTTTCTGTCATAGTTATAAGCAATTTCTTAGCTTATTAAGTGATTTTCAAAAAAGTTGGCTTTCCCACAAAAGTTCTTATTTTTTTTAGCTGTTTAACACTTTGGTTTTCAAAAAAAATTGGCAAATAAAAAAAGGGGAAACTAACGAAAGTCAGGGGTGACAAGGCCTCGAAACCCCGCTAACCTCAACCTACCTCAACCTTTTAAAAACGACTCAACATAACACACTCACACCACTGCGCCCTTAGGACTTTTACGTCCAAAGGTGCAACATCAATCCTTTTAACACCTTTTTAAGCTCTTTTATCAATAAGCAATTCGAATGCTTATTTCCTTTTTCTGTTCTTATTCATTTAAGCATTTTCTTTGCTTTTATTTTTCATACAACCTTTTCAACTTTAGCTATTTTTAGTAATTTCCTTAGATTTTTATTTCAAAGTTTTATAATTTTCGTTACATTTAACCTTGTTTAAAACTTTAAAAAAATAAAAAAAAAAATAGAAAAATAATCAAAAAAATAAATTGTTTTTTTCTGAAAATTTTCTTTGTCAATTAGGTTTGAAAAAATTCAAAATTTAACTTTCGCTAGGTTAAAAATTTAAGAATTTTTCATTTTTACAGAAACGGATTTGACTCCCGCCCTATCGTTTTCTTTCGTTTTTAACTTTAAGAAGCACTCTTGGTCCTGAATTTCCTATTAGCTTTCTTATAAGATAGTAAATTAGGATAAATCAATGTTTAATTTTTTGATAATATTAGGTTTTAATCGCTGCGCTTTGTCACTGTTTTCCTTTCTTCAATTCTCTCTTATTGTTTAGTGCTTATTTTGTTTAATTTTCTGACTTAGGTCGTTTTTTTTTCATTATATGGATTTATGTGGCTTTTAATTGTAGAAATAGATAATCAATTCCAAATCTTGAAACACAATTCAAATCATTGTTCAAATAAAAACGGAGTTCTCAATTTCATAATTCCTTTCTTAGGGTAAAACGACCGGTGACACGAAAACTTAGATACCGTTAAACGTACAATATTTTTGTGTAGATTTTTACTTTTATAATCTTTCCCTCAAGATTATTAGTGAATCTTCCTTATACTTTTATATATAGTATTATATATACTATTTGAAAGATATCAATTTACATTAAATACATTATACTTATACGACCTATAATTAATTAGGTTGCATTCGGATTTTGCGAGACAATTTACTTATTTGATTTATATAATCAACACATTCACTTGAGGTGAGTTACGCGAGAGCCTCATGAGAGAGATATACGATCCAATGCATTGTTTTTACGATTTGGACGCAAGTACAACTTTTTATATAAATTATGAGTTTGCCCTAAGTAGCTATGACCGCGCGCACTAATGCCCATGAATCATGAACTGTAAATTACTGGATTGTAAGCGTGCTAATGAATAGAGTGCCGTAGATCCATTTGGATTACCATCCCCGTAGAGTCGGGTGAGTAGCGCTCACTAGTTTCGGTGGTACCGAAACGACGATGTATACCATGTCGAAACAATTTGGATGTTGTGGGTTGAACATCTACACGGGAACATTATTTGCATTAATTTGCATACATATATGTTGTAGCTTCAGTGTCATGAGCTTAGTGCATTTCGAAATTACATTTTGAGTACATATGTGTTTACATATCTTGCCCTGGAAATCTCGCGGTCCTACTTTATACATTACTTAAACCTGTGAATTCACCAACTTTATGTTGACGTTTTAAAGCATGTTTTTCTCAGGTCAATAAGGCAAGAACAAGGATACATTGGTGGTCATCATTTTGGAGTCACATTATTATAAAGATCTAAGTGCATTACATTTTGGAATATTTGTTATGTATTAAAATCTTTACACATTTCAAGGATGAACAAGTTAAGCTATGGGCTTTTGTAATAAACAATTTATTTAATCCAATGTATCATTTTCAAATGACTCATATAAATGTCGTTCTCATATCTTGTGCTATTGATCTATGATGTAACACTCTTAGCCCCTTATTCTGCTGCGACCCTTTTGGGAGTGTTTACGTATTGGTATCTAAGCCAAGGTTTATAGAAAAACCAAGTCAAAATGTTTTTACTGACTAAAAACCGTTTTCAAACATTGCATCATACAAATGTTTTCACAGGACATACATACACTATTTGTTTGTATGGGATGCTTACATGATCTATATACGTGTTTATATTATATTACGTATATACTATACATGTCTTATATATTGTACTTATATAAGTTTATTTTATTGTTACAACAGTCATTTATTCATCCACAGTCACTTACACATCTGTTTATACCGATTCGAAGCCATGGAGGTTCCAGTGGGTTTCTGATGAGGATCCAAAGGCACCTGCGGAGGCACCACCATCTCTACACTACGTACCGGGTCCTGAGCACCCACCTTTACCGAACTATGTGCCTGACCCCGAGGAGCCAGAGCATGCACCGCTTTCTCAAGACTACGTACCTGAGCCTGAGTACCCAGAGTACTGGCACAATCTGATGATAGGAGGTACCTGTTGAGGGATCATCAGCCTCTAACCTGCTGATGCCTCACTCTCAACCATCGCCAGCTACATTGCTACAGTCCGATCCAGTAGGAGACCTCTGAGGAGGATCCTGGCCAACCTATCCTGTCGATAGGAGGAGACATGAAGATGATGTAGTCATCCTATTGATGATAGATTATGATAATGATTGAGGAGTAGGAATCATTTGAGATTATGAGACGAGGAGGAGGAGCATCCAGCTCCGACCGACTCTTCTGTTGTACCTATTGATGACCCTATTCCCACACTGAGGATACAAAGGCATTCGAGACCGACGAGTCTGCAGCTACACCTGTACCATCACCCAGACGTCGCACGGCTAGGATGTTCGTCCGACCCCAGACACCGATGTCAGCTGCTACTGAGGCACTCATTGTCACGATTGCTGCTACACTACCTACATCACACCAACCTTCTCTCTTCTCCACTTACTCCACTATAATCCCCACTCCCCCAGATTCCCTCACCGCCATTACCTCCACCATTACCACCCACCCATATAGCCCACATAAGCCTGAGGCACCATTAGGCTTTTTTTAAGGCCCTACAGAGCAGCCGTGATTCAGTTGAAAGCAGGCATCAACACTAAATAGCAACACCACCATCCATCAGAGATACCATCACCACCCCTATTACTACCATCTACTACTCATAAAGATGATCTTCCCGAGGCGGACATGCCGCTTCGTAAGAGAGCTCGCTTCACTACTCTTGCTTACGGATTTAAGGTCGGGGAGAGTTCAGCAGTTGCTGCTGCTAGAAAGCCTGGATCGGATGTTGCTACTATGGATGCCACCCCTAGACGCCCTATGTCTAGAGAGGTTGGCTATGGGATTTATGATGTTTGTGATGACATGGAGATATGGATGGGAGGGCACCGACTACTTTGGAGGACTTGAGCCAGAGAGTGACAGATCTTTCCACTACTCTTTCCCGAGATACTCATGAGATATATGTTTGATTGGAGACCCAGCCCTAAAATAGATAGAAGATTTTTAAGAGGGGCTGAATCAACAGAACTTTTTTAGAGATAGACGATATCATCTTCGCACACTCGTACTGGTAGAGAGCGAGGCTAGGTGCGCTAGGCAGGCATTGGGACAAGCCATTGACTTCAACAAGGCGGTAACATGTGAGCATCCTAAAGCAATATCGAGCTCCAGTTTCTAGACATGGTGATACTCATATTCAAACAATCGGGAGGCTCGAAATTTGGATCACAAGAGACTCTAGTTGCGACATTGGTGGCTCAGATTCGTCACTTCAGACTCAGTTGACTACAACTCTTGGACATATTCAGACACTGGAGGCTAGGGAGCCAGCACGCACTGACGACCCAGAGGATGCTGGCAGTAGCTGTTAGTAATGTATCATTGTTAGCTATCCTGCATAACCTGCTAAGTTTTATCGGTAACTCCCAGCTAGTAGGCTGTAGAGATTTTGTTCATCTTTTAGCTATCTTGTATGACATGCTAAGTATTATGGGTAACTCCCAGCCAGCATTGTCTTAGGACAATATTTCCATTTTGTATCTCATTGTATTGGTTATTGTAACCAAACTATCATGTATGATTATCGATATTGTTATATATGGATGTTGATTTATTTATGTCGTTGTTGATTTCACTTTAGTTGTATATTTTACTGTGTGTTGTGATCCTATTTAATTTATTATGCATATGTCATGTCGCGTTTAAGATGGTATGAAATCTAACGTGTATTATATTTTCTTTTGATTTAAAGAAAATGCTTCCAAAAAGAAACTGCCCGAGCAAACACACTAACACCTATGACCGATAGCTCAAATTAAGGCACTTATATCCAAAGGAGTTTTGCTGAATGCATTGGCAAAATTAAAAGCAAACATAAACCATGTAGAAATTGATGACAGTCATGATTCGAGAACTGGTAGCAGAAGGACAGAATGAGCTGCTCGTGAGTGCACCTACAGTAACTTCCTCAAATGTTAACCCCTGAATTTCAAGGGTACTGAAGGATTTGTTGGTCTTACTCAGTGGTTTGAAAATATGGAATCTGTTTTCCATATAAGCAATTGCATAGTCGCATGTCAAATCAAGTTTGCTACTTGTACTCTTCAAGGAAATGCTCTTACGTGGTGGAACTCCCACGTTAGGACTGTCAGACATGATGTTGCATATGTAATGACTTGGAAAACTTTAAAGAAGATGATGACCGATAAGTACTGCCTAAGGGGCGAGATCAAGAAGCTTGAGATTGAACTGTGCAACCTAAAGGTGAAAGGTACTGATGTGGAAAGCTATAGCCAACATTTCCGAGAGTTGGCATTGATGTGCTCGAGAATGTTTTCCGAAGAGTCAAATGAAGTTGAAAAATATGTTAGTGGTCTTCTCGACATGATCCAAGGGAGTATGACGACGTCGAATCCAAAGAAAATGCAGGATGAAATTGAGTTTGCAACCGAACTGATGGATCAAAATATCCGTACTTTGGCTGAACGTCAAGCTAAAAACAAAAGGAAGTTTAAAGACACTTCAAGGAACAATCAAAACCAGCAGCAGCCTTCCAAAAGGCATAATATGGCACGGGCCTATACTGTAGGGCCTGGGGAAAGAAACTGTAGCGGGAGGATCAAACACCTCTGTGCCCTAAATGAAACAAACACCATGATGGGCAGTGTGCTCCCAAGTGTACCAACTGCAAGAGGACTGGCCATCTCACCCGGTAATGTAGAAGCCAGCTTGCTGCTGCCAACAACCAGAGAGCCCAAGGGCAAATCAAAGAGTTCTCACTTGCTTTGAGTGTGGAGCTCTGGGCCATTTCAGGAGTAACTGCCCGAAGTTAAAGAACAAGAATCAGGGAAATCAAGCTGGGAATGGTAATGCTATGGCAATTCGGCCATATGTGTGGGCACTTCAGGCACAAACCTTAACTCAACTCTAATGTTGTCACATGTACGTTCCTCATAAACAACCATTATGCATTGATTATATTTGATACTGGTGCTGATAGGAGTTTCGTGTCTACTGCATTTAGTTCTTTAATTGATATCATCCCAACTACACTAGACCATGGTTATGACGTCGAGTAAGCTGACATTAAAAATAATTTGGGTTAATACACTTATACGGGGTTACACTTTGAATTTTCTGAATCATCCATTCAACATCGATTTAATGCTCGTAAAGATTGGTAGTTTTGACGTCATAATTGCAAGGAAGGTTATCAAAATATCATGCCGTAATCGTTCGTATTCCCTTTGGAAATGAGATATTAATTGTTCGGTGACGGAAGCAACAACGAGCACGGGTCTTGATTAAACACCATCTCGTGCACCAAAACATAAAAGTATTTGCTGAATGGATGTCATGTCTTTTTGGCACATGTTACCGCAAAGAAGGCTAAAGAAAAGTCAGAGGAGAAGCGACTGAAGATGTACCTATTGTTCGACATTTCCCCGAAGTATTTCTCGAGGAATTTTCAGGTATTCCACCAACCTGACAATTGGAATTTCAAATCAATTTAGTACCTTGGTGTCTGTGCGCGCACTGTAGCAGCGGCGCCTTATCGATTGGCTCTATCCGAGTATGAAAGCATTAGTATGGATCAAACTTGCTGGAACTTTGACAAAGGGTTTATAATTACCCCAGTTCCTCCACCTTGGGGGAGCTCCGATCTTGTTTCACAAGAAGAAGATGATCATTCCGGATGTGCATCGATTTATCGAGAATGTAAATAAGCTAAAACGGCAAGATAAAAACGTTTGTCCCTTTTCCAATAATTATGATTTATATTCGATCAACTTTAAGGATCGAGTGTCTACCTGAAGAATCGAACCTGAGATTCAAGGGTTAACACCAAACTGAGAGTTCGTGAAGAAATATCCCAAGACCCATTCACAAACTCGATATGGTCATTATGAAATTTCAAGTTAGGCTGTTTGTTAGACTAACGCAAACACCGACTGAATTTTATGGATCTCGTGAATTATGGTGTGTAAGATCCAACGTGGAAAAATCGTGATTGTCTTTTATTGACTATATTTTTCATCCTATTAAAGAAGACCAAGCAAAAGCACGAGCATCTAAGTTAATCTTGAATTGCTTAAGAAGAGGAGTGTATGCAAAAAAGTTTCTAAGTGTGAATTTTTTATTTTAGATTCCAAAGTACATTCCTAACCTCTGGTCGACGAGATTGACAATAAGGGCATTCACGTGGATCCCGTCAAGATCGAGTCTATTAAAGATTGGGCATATCCTAAGACTGCAACAGAGATTCGTTAATTTTTAGGTCTTGCCGGTTACTATCGAAGATTCATTGAGGGATTTTCAAAGATCACCAAATCAATGACCAAGCTAACCCAGAAGAAGGTCAAGTTTGATAGAGGTGACAAACAAGAAGCGGCTTTCCAACTATTGAAAGAGAAGTTGTGCAGTGCACCTATCTTGGCTTTACCTGAAGGAGCTGAGAACTTTGTTGTTTATTGCGATGCTTCGCATAAAGGATTATGTGCTATCTTAATGCAGAACGATAAGGTGATTGCTTATGCATCACGACAACTAAAAATTCATGAGAAGAAAATGCATGCTAATGGACTTGAGTTGGAGCGTATGCTCGCGATCGAAAGAATTTGGAGACACTAGAAGTGGCTGACAGACAAAGATGATACGCGGTATGTTGCACCTAATCACAAAAGTCTGTAACACATACCATGATCAGAAGGAATTGAACATGGAGACAACGTCGTTGGTTTATAATTACTCAGTGATTACGATGCAAAATTCGTTATCACCTCGGGAAAATATAACTTATGACAACAAGTAACGTCTATTTTTAAGCCATCGTTTATATCCCAACGATATTAAACCCATTTTGATAGTTATTGCAAAGAATTGTTAATTTAATCATTTTTAATTGAGAATTGCCAAGTAATTATGGAGAAATAGTGAAAAATTAGCATAAAGCGCAGCATTCTGGAGCTAAAAAAAAATTGCAATATTTTGGAGATTACTATTCTGAAGACCAATACGCCGTATCCATCAAGGAAGATACGGCGTATCCGTGCCTGCATTCACCAAAGACCACAGAAGATTAAAGATCAATATGTCATATCCAGAGGACTTAATACGCCGTATTCAAGATATGGAATCAATATAATATTCTGGAAGATATCAAACGTGGTCCCTACTCCAAGAAATCCCCAATACGCCGTATCCAACCTATTGGATATGCCGTATTGAACCGACTTCCAGACATTATAAATAGAAAACTCAAAAACGAGTTTTAAGTATGCTAAATCATATTCTCGATACCTAAACCACAAAAGTTGATTTTCAGAACAGAAAAAGAGCAGAAGAGGTCGAGCAACAAATTCAATTCCATAGGAGACATCATGTAATTCCATATACTTTTGTAATAGTTCAGTTTTTGGTATCATTCGTTAACTCGGTTAGTTTACCTTGGCTAAATTATTACTCTTTTATTTATTATGGACGTTTAAAAAAGGCTAATACCGATCGGTATTAGCTTTATTATAAAGAGCTAAATGATTGGTATTTGTTTATATCGATTTCTTGATTTATCGTTGTATGCATGTTTATGTATATCAATTTATACTTGTTTACGTGCTTTTGTATGCGACCTATCATTCAACTAGATCTAGCTATGTGGACCAAGCGGATCTAGAGTCCGGGATAGCTCTCCATATAGTAATTTATACACCTAGAATAATAGTTAAACAAATATTGTCCTTCTAATTCTATGTCTAGGATATGCTTTGGGCTTAACTAGTTAATTGGATATTGCCAATGGTTTTATCGATCGGTTGACCAGCAAGTGACCTAGATAATTTCAACAAAATAACGTTCTTATTTCCATGGATAGTTTGGACAAAGTGTCTACTGTGTTAAAAATTGCCATTAAGCGTAAAGTGGGATAAAAGTCTTCTATGAAGCTAGGGTTTAACAAGATCACCATTGCTTTAATCCCTAAGATAGATTATAATCAGCAAATAAGGATGCTTTATGCGGATGCTTTAATTGTGACAGAATTAACGTGTCTAGGACTTAGGATGATGTAACGCCTAAGTCTTAAGAATGATATACCACATCGAGAGAAGAAATCACTGCACTTAATAAACAAACCAACGTTTCTATGAATCGGAATTAATAATGTTAATACAGCATTCTAATATAAGGTTCGATTGCTCTTATTATCTAGTTGTAAATTAACTTGTGAGTGGAGTGGGTAACAGTTTCCTTGAAATTGTGTACGTAGCACCGCCAACCACGCCTGTATGCCGTCTCCTCAGGCTGAAAACGCCCCTTTTTCTATTAGATTAGAGATTTAGACTGACATAGAATTAACCAAATATTAATTAAATGGAGAGTATTTACCATCTGCGTCTTATGATCGCCACGCATACGTACATAACTAGCTACCGATCTGTACAAACTTGCCCGTTAAAGTGTTATTTTTGTTATTCCGGCAAAATATAAATTTAAAACAATTGAATCAATATAAAAAAACAACCGCAGCGCGCGCAGATCGCCGCGCGAATCAAGTTTTGGCCCCCACTTCTGGGGAGTGAAAATTAATCTTGATTTTTATTTTGATATTTTAGTTTTTAACAATAGATTAGATCTAACCCTTAGGATTAGTGTAATTTAGATTAGTATATATTCTTGTATATTCTGTAATATTTGTATATTTATCTTTAATTGTTTGCTTGTATATTTGTGTGTTTAATTGTTTGCGTATTTAATTGTTTTTCTTGAATACACTGTTCTGGCCGATAGTTGAATACGGCGTATCCAATTCCACTGAATACGGCAGTTCTCCGTCCAATACATCGTATTTATCCCAACAGATTAATACAGTGTATCCACTTCCATTGGATACGGAGTATCGATCTTCTAATAAAATTCTTTTCCATTCTCGAATTTTAAGCCCAAAATTTTTTTATATACATTTCTCCGCTGGTTCTGCTGATAATTTTCTGGATATTTTTCTGTAAGAATGACTAAGGTTATCAAAGGAGAGTTCGAGAAAATTAAGGACGTAAAGGTCGAAGATGTTTCGCTCACTTGCGACACATCACTTGAAATTTTCAACATGGAAGTTAGCAGATTAAGCGGGATGGATAATGATTTATTCACATATAAAGTTAAAGTTGCTAACATCCCATGTAACTCTGTAATGGATGATGATTTGGAGGATGAAACTGAAAATGATATGGGGTATGATCCATTTGATGTTGCATTTATTGAATGGTTAAGATCAAAATTTTCAACTACAAGACGATGGATCAATATACTATGAAAGCATTATGGATTTATTGGGATCAGAGAGAATGATGAAGTTGAGCTTAACAGATGAGGGGAATCTTCCCTCCGATGATGAAGATGAAATTGCTGAAGTGTTGAGATTTCAACATTAAATATTCGACTATGAGAACAACCTATCTGTTCAGAACATTCAAAACGGTTTAATTATCTTCTCAAGGTAGATCCAGACCTACTTACAAAGGATATTACGGGGTTTAAGACCTATGATGACCACAAAAATGACTGGATCTATGAATGGATTAAGGATGTACCATGGGTTGATGAGAAACCATGGACTGACACTGGAGTTTGGACAGAGCCGAAACCAGTCAAACATACTTGCGAGCCTTTCAACTATAAAACTGGGTGTTGGGAATGGCCAACGTGTAGCTGGAAAGAAGATGGTTACTGTAATGGAGGAAATTTACCTAAAACTTACATTATTGAAAACCCAACATTTCATTATCAGGATTACGAGTGGTACGAAGCTTTAGATGATTGTGAACTTAAAGAAGAAGCTTTAAGAAACAAAGCTATCATGGATAGAGTTATCAACGATGATGAGTCACGCTGCGAGCTCAAGAGAAAATGGATCATATATACAAACTATGATGATGCTTATGAAATTAATCATGAAGATACTGGGAATAAAGAATTATGTGAAATTCATGGCCGCTGGTATGCAACATAAGGAAATATATGATGATTAAATATTCGTTCAATAATGATGAAGAGTATGTTGTTGTAAAAGAAGACAAATACGATGATCTTATTATGACGAGAAGAGATGCGTGCCAAGCTTACCAAGAATTCTTTCGGATTATGGACGAAGGATGGATGGTGACTAGAGCAACGTGAAGTAAGAGAAGCTGAAGAAAATTCTAACTTAAAGACTTCGCTGTAAACAAAAGTGCTTCCCTGGAGACAACCCAGAATGTTATTTAATTTTGTTATCGAGTCTGTCTTCCTAGACTTTAATACGACGTATCCGCCCCATACCATACGGCGTATTGAATGTCTGGACGTTATCATTCTTTATTTTTTATGCACTTTAAAAACATTATTGTCAGTTCTGCGAATGCGCCGTATTTATCTACTTGATACGCCGTATCCACAATCTGACCCGTAATTAGTTTGTTTAGTTTAGTTTAAATTAACTGTAGGTACCAAGATAAGAATGCACATGTTCTTCCTATATTTTATACAGGACCTCGAAAAAGAAATATCGACGAATATTGGTGGAGAATTTACAAATCTGGAATTCTATGTGTGTGCTGTTCGTGCTAGGATTCAGACGCTTTTTCAGCACATAATCTTGCTCATAAACGCAACTCGGAGAATCTACCGAGAAAATATCAGGGGAGTTTCTCATTCTAATTCTTTTTAAATTACCGTATTTAATGTTTTATATATACGACGAGGACGTTGTATAATTCAAGTGGGGGGATAGAATTAGAATGTTTACTTGTCCTATTTTTCACAATAAAATGCTTAAATTATGCTCAAATTTAATTTTTTTTCAAGCATACTTTTGTGAAATTACATGTTATATAACCCGCACACAATAACCCTTGTTAGATATTGTGAGGATTTAGCCTTTCCGTTTCCAAATGTTTAGCCAAATTCCATAAAACATGAGTGTGCCGGTGATGTTGTAGACTTTAGAACTTGGATTGGTATATCACTCGAGACCACAATGATGAGTACTATGGATTTAGATGGAGTAACTTGTTTAAATTGGTAAATCTTAGGATTACACCCAAATCGCCTATACATGTTGTTTATTAACTAACTACACCGGTTAGATAACCTCCAGTTTAAACCCTTCTACTCTCATCTTTAGAGTGATGATCCACTAGAACAACCCGTAGAGCCAATCCTTTAGGAATTTACACCAATTATTTGTTTCATTACACCCTTACACCTTAACCTACGCTGTTAGATTAAGTTTAATTTACAGTTGCTAGTTGCATAAAGTGTAAAGTCTGTATTTCCCGAGTCTTGTGTCATTTTATATCTTTGGTGCGGTTGGAAATTTACACATTGCAAATGGGAATGTATACTAGTAGTCAAAGCTCATGTGATTTTACTACATTCAAAATTAATGGTGAATCCGAAGAACGAAGAAATTACTGAAGGAATTATCCGGAATTATTATGATCGTGAAGATGGTGAAACTACACTGAGATATGAAGTTTAGTTAGTAAAAAAAAGTTTGAAGATAATCGTTTCGCGAAAGAGCATTACCGAAGGAATTATACGAAGGATCGATTATTCGTTGATACATCTAAAAAATCAACGATGTAGAGTATTGTACAAAGTGGAAGATATCGTCACTTACCTTGTAGAGTTTGTAAAGTTTTGGGATGATTGGGAAGTTGACTATTATGAGAACGCCAACTTAGGTAGTTGTTTTTGATCTATGATCAAGACATTGTAAATAGTCGTGTCTTTGTTATATTAACGGTCGGGAAAATAAGTGTCTAGCAACTTGTACTTTAAGCCTTAATTTATTTGTTTCTTGATTTTTATTTAACAACAATTTACTTCCCTCTCACCTAATGATTAACCTCTGGTTTTACGCGAATGAGGAGCCATACGAACATGCATGTCTATTCTGGTGTTCCGGCCATGTATGCATGTCTTGTACCTTGTTGGTTTACGACTTTTTGTGAAAGTTAAAAGGTTCATACTCTATATCATTCTTCATCCTAACCGTTGGTTAAATTCGAATGGGGATGTGATGGAACACTCATGTCTATCCTGGCGTTCCGGGTGTGTATGTGTGCTTCAGCTACCTTGTTGGAGTGGTACTTCTGGTGAAAGATTGTAGAATGATCAAACCGTACGCCTTTCCATACAAAAACCCATATTTACCTTTATAAACTTGTTACTCCTTGGCTTTAGTGGTGGAGATGTGTATCCTTGCCAAGCTTATGATAGAATACTCGTCATGACCGAGCAATTGAGCGAATTAGTTACATGTTACCACATAGATTAGTTGAGTGATTTGAGTGTTTTCATCTTCCTATTTCGTGAGGTGTTTGGTTGTGTACTTGTAATAGATCGAATAAATGCTTTAACAGAAAATATCCTTAGGGATACATTTTTGTAAACTTCTAAAGGCTACTTGAGGACAAGTAGGATTCAAGTGGGGGGATATTTGATGACATCAAATAACGTCTATTTTATAGCATCATTTATCCCATGTTATTAACCCATTTTGTATAGTTATTGCAAAGAATTGTTACTTAATCGTTTATATTTGAGAATTGCAGTAATTATGGAGTAATTGGTGAAACATAGCAAAAGGCGCGCATTCTGGAGCTTAAATGAAGATATTTTGAAGATTACTATTTTGAAGACCAATACACCGTATCCATAAAGAAGATATGGCGTATCCGTGCCTACACTTCACAAGAAGCCACGAAGACATAAAAACCAATACGCCGTATCCAAGAAACCCCTATACGCCGTATTCACAATATAGTTATAAAATATTCTGGAAGATATCAAACATGGTCCTTACTCCAAGAAACCCCTAATACGCCGTATCCCACATGGATGGATACGGCTTATCGACGCGATTCCAGACACTATAAATAGACGACCCTAAACTTAGTTTTAGGCATGCAAGTGAATCCCTAAACCACCAAGTCGACCAAGAGA
>BQNB010035484.1:0-50839 GCA_026074375.1 Tanacetum coccineum | reverse complement strand
CGTTATTTGATGTTATCACCGGTTTGCATTTCTTTTACCTTTCGCTTTACTTATTTCTTTACATTTATTACTTTACTTTAATACTTGCATAGTGATCATTTCACTTATGGTTGTGTATATCATTTTACTTATGGTTGTATAGTTCTTTGTAGTGAATATTGTGAGTGTGGTTGTATTGTTAGATTATGTTTTAGTAATTGTAGATCTATAACCAACACTTCTCATATTGTGTCAAACTTGATTGCTGATTTGATATAAAAGATTTAGAGTTTTTAAATAGAAACGTATTCACCCCCTCTCTACGGTCTCCACAATTGGTATCAGAAGCCACGTCGCTCTAGTTTTCAAAACAAATGGTTTTTAAAGTAGAGTACGAGCCATGTATCAAATTACCCATGAAATGGGATTAAATATGAAAAGTGTTTTGTTGTTTGATTCGTACTAGTTTTGTGATTAAATATACTTCGTATACTAGCTTAAAGGAAAATTTTCTCAAACAAAACTTAGAAGTGTCAACTTATGTTTGTCTAAGTCGTAAGAGTAGAAATGATGTCTAAAACATGAAATTTATGTGCTGGAACAACTTTTTAAAGTCCTATATTCTACAGTTAAGTTACCAAATGATTTTGAACAAAAAACGTGTTTTGGGTTCATTGGTGGCGGTCCCATAAATGTTCGGGCGGCCCCCAAATATATCTGGGGGCCGTCACCTTTATGGGGGCCGTCTGTTTGTTTCAGCAGATTTTGGCAAACTTCCAAAAATCATATAAAATCAACCGTAAGTCCGTGGAAGTCTTGCCACCTGCCATTTTAAAGATAATTGAGTCTACTTTCATTTAAAAATACTTCCAAATCTTTATTCTAAACTTAAGTCAGTCATAAATGCAAAATACTATATAGTGGTCAAAACCATATGTTTCGGTTTGACGTAAAACTTGTAGTTTACCTTTTCTTTTAAGTCTAGCATTCCTAGTCAATGTATCCTTGAAAACGTTTATCTTGATTAATTTTTAAAATGGGGAGGAAACTATTGTTGTTTTCAAATAAAATCAAGCTATGTATAAGTCGGTGCATCTAATACACAAAACGATGACGAATATCTTTATGTGTTATGCTAAATGATTATGTGTGTTTTCTTTGGTCTTAATATTGCTTTAGATATTATTAAGTGATCATTACTATTTGTAATTAAGCTACTTATATATCTAAACACATGTGTCTTGTTTGCAGTTTGTGTGTTTATAGTTTTTCGGATTATGCCTAATAGATATTACGCTAGATCTCTTGCGTTAAGTTACAAAATTGTTTGTACATTGCATATACGCATAGATCACTATATCTACAAGTGTTACATAAACATCTTATAGATCATTTTGAGTGTAGTAACCCATTTAGGAATGAGAATTCAATAGTTTGTCAAGTGTGTGGAAAAATAATGTCCTAAGATCATATATTAAAACTTGTCACTAAAATATTTCCAACACATCAACTCTCTTCCAACAAGACATCTAAAATCTTTTCATCATCTTGCGGGGTTTGACATTGGGTTGGTTAAACAAAATAAAAGATTGTATTAATACATTGGTAATTAAGTAAAAGAAATGTATTTTTAAACTTTGTTTGTGCTTGCATTGTTCTAACACGCACACATAATTATATTCTTTTTATAAATATATAGTGTTTTACAAAAGATGTGTGTTGTATTAAAATGGTTAGAAAAAATCATTCATATACTAATAAAATGTCAAAAACTATGCATACTATGCATAACAACAAATAGTTTTTTCACACACGCAAAATATATGACAATCTTGAAGTAAGAAATTAACTTGTCATTATTCATCAACCTCACACTTACAACTAGTCTTAGGATTAGTAGAACACACTATGAAAATCTTTATTTGTCTTCTTTTAAAAGAAGTGGTGATACTTAAGTTTGCTAGTGGTCAAAGAAATATTCTGTATACCTATCGAACTCCTAATTACTATCAAACTATGATTTGATGTGATTATTGAACTAATTGACTAGTTCGTTCTCAAGTGCCGTATTACTCTAAGTACCAGTTGATGCCAACGCGGATATACCAACGTGAAACGGACTCACTAGCTACTTCAACATACTGGAAGTCTCATCGCTATTAAGGGTTGCTCTGTTTTTGTTCGAAATTTTCCCATTATTAAGCATCAACGATAACCTATATTTTCATCGAGCAGTTCATTATCTCCTATATCTCAAATCCGAACAGCTCTCTTCTATCCTTCCATAATGTAGCTATACTCATTATGCTAAGCTCGATTGCGTCGACGGTGCCAGTCCACATTTGAAAAAAAAACGACACTTCCTTTACCAAGTGTATGATACATACATAAGTAAATTTGCATACATAGCCGCAGCATTCTCGAGCACTATCATTAACTCCACATACGGTTGTGCATCAAGAACATGATGACATATTGAGTACATTACTATACGTCCACTAGAGCAATCCTGTAAAAGTTGGCATATCTTCACAAATATTTAGCAAATATATATATACAATAGAATGTAGGATTGACGATTGAATGTTGTCACCAAAATATTCAAAAGTAATTTACCTTGCAATGCCTATTTGGTAAAGTCGTCATCTCTGAATAATAGACCACCTAAACAGGCTGGAAGACCACGGAACTGCACTAGTAAGTACAACTAGAAAATTGTGATCCTACTTAAGCTTACTACTACAGGCGAAAATTCACTCCAACTATTCTCATCGCACGACACTCAAAGTCATCATCCATCCTTAATGACTTCTCTTCTCATCAAAACTTTCTCTTACTTTACTAATAGGCATATATTTCTTCTTCACCAATGTGTACCCTTTAGATCACCCTATGTCTATGGCAAAGGTATACGAAATCACGTCATGGTATGATCTACCACCCGGAAGACGGTGTCAGATTTTAAAAAATATTTTTCTAACCACGTGTCAATCGTGCGTTCTTGGACTTTATACAATACCAGTCGCGGCAGTCGTTGAAGAGACACCGATTTCGAATTTGATGTGATTGTTATTCAAACGATAATCAATATCACTATTCAATCCAATTACAGAATTTTAGGTATATAGACACATGAAATCGGATTAGGATTTACTAGATCACAAAAATATCAATCAATGGACCATAGATATCATTTCGGTTGCTACTACATTGTTTCAGAAAAACTCTTTTATGCCTCAGTTATTACAGTGAAACTATAACGAATGTCAGTCGCACACTTTACTCTAGCCAGACTAACCTGTACTTTAGTCATACTCCAGTTTGCATCACACCATCTTGTGGCAATTCACACTGTCACAACTGAAGATGTTCATGCACGTTACTGAAAGTGTATCTCCGTCAGAATACTCGTCTCTGTGTACGTTACATTAGAGCAATATGGCTCAGAATTATATCTACTGCTCCATAAATCATGAACTACTACTTGTCCCCAAGGCTTGTGCCAGAGATCTTTAGGACAAGAACTTTATATAAAACATTGTATCAGTGTTTTTAATCTGTTGACTTCAGCAACATTATCGGGGAAACAAAATCTACTAAGTCTCTCAACTTTCCTACGTCCGCACCTATAGCCCATTTTATTTTCTCTAGCTTCAAGAATATCTAACCCTCGGTGTTTGACCTACACAACTAACAATTTTGCAATAATCATTTTGATGTTGTCTTGTTCTTGTCGGAACCTTCGGATGTGCTTTTACTAAGCTAACTTCAAACTAGTTATAGAAATCTTAGCAGCATACAATCTGCCCTTCGGCATTGTCTCATTTCTGCACCAACTCAAACAAGAACCCTTATAACTTGCAAATATATAGAGCATTTCGCTATAATAAGATAAACTAATCTGATCAACAACCATCAATCCAGTAACTAGGTCCACGGAGCTAGTTCAGGAACTCAATAATAAATCCTTGCCTAAATCTGGAACGGCTACTCACCGGCGAATATCTGCTTAGAGTCCGGATCCCTTATGCTCTTAACATCATGATCTCATTTTAGATGGCTTCTGCAGGGTATAAACTGTACGCCTGTAGAAAAAATTATGCCTATGGCAAGTCTAGCAATTAAACATCTTCCTGGTCTTTACTATATCCTATTATCTACCTTGTTCCATGATAAGATTCATTTAAATCGTCCAACTATAAGGAGCAATTAAGTATCTTAAACTTTTCTGAATGTGTTGACATTCTATCCTATTCTAATCTTCCGATTACTTCGCTTGGTATCAACGACTCCTTTGTAAATATTCACAGCTGCATCGTCATCTTAATGTGATGCGCTGTCCTGATTATAATTAATTACTTGGCTTTAAGGATCATTCACCCGTTTGCCATCGGAAGTCTTCAGACTAATCCCAGGGATTAAACATCTTCTATCATACAAACAATCGGGCATTTTTTTCATTGTAAAGAAATTGTGCATGAGTCATTGATATTGCTACAAGTTTCAAGTCCCTACTTGCTGCGTAGTCTTTCGAAATGCGCTCTAATCGTCACCCGTCATCTTACACTTTTCGCAAATATATCACCATCATCAACCTTTTATGTAAAATGCTACTTATACCTTGCCTTAGCTCATTACATACTCCTACCGGCTGGACCTACATTCCTGTCTGTTCTACCCACAGTACAACTAACTTGTCACTCGTGGCCTCTGAATGGACTCTTTATAAGTGCACCATGTGCTAGAGTCACTTAGGCATTCACACTACGCTCTTATCAGAAACTTCTCAGAATGATTTGACCCGCTCATATAGAGCAACGGAATTAAATTGCTTGTTAGTTGCAGCTTCTCTTATGTAGTTCCGATCAGTCCTATTACCTACGCCGGAGTGATAGAGACAAATAAAAATCGTAAACGCCTTGTGCTTACACTTCATTAGGCAATATAGGAAATTCCATTTTTCTAACATAAGAATGACTACATAGAGAATCTATTACACTAGAAAATTCAATTTAACCTAACGATGTCGAAATCTCGACACCTTTGCTATCGCTAAGATGAACCTCGAGCTTCACAACGTATCCTCAATTGCGCGATTTTCACTGAGTAAATCAATCTGCCAGTTAAACCCGTAATTAAGCTTTTACGGGACTGATTCTTCGTTGTGCGCCTTAAGCCTAGGAATATCGTTTAGACCCTACTTCGTCCACTCGCCTTAGGTAGTGAAAATTATCTTTGTAAACCGCGCTTCTGCTATGACGTCATCTCCCCTAGCTTCCATGTCCAATCATAGTCAATTAAGACCGCGCTACTTGCTGATTGATATTAGATCAAATGGTCTTTCTTAATACGTCAAAAGTATCAACGTCCTACTAAGTTTCGTTCCATTAGTTCTCTACAACATTCGAGAATTTAGTTATGTGACCGTGGTATATGCCGGCGTTAAATTTTCTCATAACATTCGAGGAACGTCATGTGATCTCACAGGTCATAATCGCTTATGTCAGCAATGTCCAAACGTCAGTCAGAAGTCAAATATGTATCGGCTTTCCTTCATTATATCCGTCGTCTCAATCTTCAAGCTAGGATAGTCAGATGTTAACACTCTTGCTTTAGACAGCGCTTTTACGGACATCCCGGACCACCCCTTGTCAAGGACCGACATTTACCTGAAGTCTTTAAAGTCGCTTCAGGTCGGTATATCATAACCCTCAGATTGTAACGCCAACCTATGCTCCCAACATACGCTTTTCGTAGATCTGCCTTAACATTACGACCTCATTTATAATGCACATTCCTACGTTATCGACAGTTTTTTCTTGCTTGCCTCTCACAATTAAGCATTCCGAAAGTTTACGATTTAGCCCTAATCGATAATGTTAGAAAATGGCCCTATGTCTATTAAAAAGGCGTTTGCCTTTTTCTAGCAAATTTAGATAGAATATCTCTTAGTTTATCTAAATGACATTGGCACTCCTAAATGCTATAATGCTAACATGTTTTTACCTGATGCTTACATTTTTAAATTATCATGTTTGTTTGCGCCATCTTACATGACTTTACATGTTTATTGTTGCTCCTACCCTATGTTAGGTTGATGTATACAAATAAGGTTAGATGTCAATAGTCTTACACATAAATCTTGTTGATGATTGTGTGATGCATGCTTTGATAACTTTGTTGATTAATATCTATATGTCTTATACATCAATGATATATATTTTTCTACACAATAGAATATTTTCTATTAGGCGCTAGCGTTCCTGCTGTCGGTCTTAGTCTACTTATCCCTATAAATTTTCAAAAGAGTCGCAAAACGTGCACGGTGCACCATCTTTGGTATATTTAAAATTCGTCGTTGTGTACTAAGAAGGGTCCTGATTTTCGATCACTATAGACTACGCTAATTCTTTCTTCTTGGTTTCTCACGGCAGATTGCTTCTCGAGACTACGTACAAACATTATTAGAGCTATGCCCTTTAAATGAAACATCCAGGAACATTATTTAAATTGCATCTCTACCTCCTATTGCTTTCAAGTAATAAGCTTTAGATATAAATCTCAGCACTGGCTTCATATTGTAATATGCCTTAGATGCTTCGGTATTACCGACCAACTTAAATTATTTCATCTGAATGTATTCAAAACTGATGGCGATCTGCCGTAAACGTTAAAGGTCTATGCGTGCGTTGAAAAAATCTCCTATTCATGCCTTTTAAAAGCCCTCTATGAACAACCACATTTTAGGTTTTCAAAAAAAAAAGACTGCGATCTTTACACTTAATCCATGGAGAATATACTCATTCCCAAGTCTCACGAATACGCTAGCCAATATACAATCATTCTTTTCAATAAGCTTGTACGCACTAACTTACTCAGCCACTTCTTCCAAATAAAAACGTGCTACATAGTGACGATTTGTCAAAAAGAGCACAACCATTCTTTTCTCTGTTCTGTACCGGAAAAGAACGGTCCTCATGCTTCCTGGATATATATGAGTAACCTGAATGACCCACAAGCAATTGCTTCTTCTTCGACGAAAGACAACTCATTTGTCGTTAATTTTGATCTCTGCTTATTCTTTCTTACGTCTATCTAACACGTATTCTTCTATCACAGCTTAACTGCATAAAGATGGCTACCTCGCTATTTCATCTCCATAATATTTGTCGTATCTCGGCTCTACGTCTCTACTTTAAACTGCCACATGTTAATAACGTCATAATACCTACCTACCATTCTCCTTGTCTTCCCTAGCATATAGATTTCGTCATTGATAAAAGTCCTCACATGAATAACTCTCGCCAAATCAGTACTACGATCGCTCTAAGCACGGCGGAGACTTATTAATAAACTCATAGTAACCGACGCAGTTACATTGTAAAGATGGCATGAGAGTAATAAGCACTATTAACCTACCCATTCGTCTATGAAGTCATGTGCGAAGGCAGCTCTTGCAGTCTCGGACGATACCTCCATTTCTTCCGTTCATCTTTTCTCTTTTCTCTTTTGCATCTATTATACTACAATTTTGTTCTAATTATTATTTATTTTCGCGTTCGATGAAATATCGATGATACGTCACCATTTCCTTCGGGGACTATCTATTTTAGATTCAAAAAAAGGAAACAATCTCCATTACCGTAAAAGCCTTCGTTTGTTCACCAAAACGTGTACTAGATGATATACCCTTATCACATTGTCGACACTCTTTCCTTTATACCCCGTGGTGCTTTACGACCTTGAATCCCCAACATTGTGATATAAATTTAGGATTACTGTGTCGTCGGCTCAGCGTATGCCTGAGTGTATGCAATGATGGAACACATTCCGTTAGGCATCGCAATCTCATGTTCTAATACTTTCACTTCTTCTACAGCATTCACTCGGACTTCTTAGCGCACTCAGTCTATGTTAAATTCGTTTTCACTCCGTGTCGTGAACTCGGCAGATCTCTAATCACTTCATCTTGATAGTTATTATTAACGATATTTTCTTGAAATTAAATCGGAGATTGCCATATATAACTATATTGCCTAACACTCCGTTCGAAATTTTTTATACGACTACCCCATTGATACTTAACACCTTGCCAGGTTTCCCTTAACCTGTCTAGCTAGGCTCCGAATGCTGAGTTACTATCACACACCTATAAACCAGGGGCCCCCATATATATATGGGACCCTGCCAGCAGCTGGCTTGCTAATATCGTAATTATCTACTTCTTTTCATAATCACTAGGATATTACGCAGCGGATCCGTCTCTTCTCTCCCTCTTTTGCTACCTGACCGCTGGAAGTCTATTCTTCACCCATAAACCTTATTGTCGAATTTCATTCTTTTCCAGTCTTAACAATTGCTTACCCACACTTCCATGTTTTTCTCTTCGACAAAAACATTCTTTTCTCTTAGACGAAAACATTCTTTCTCTTCGACGAAACATTCTTTCTCTTCAACGAAAACATCATTTCTCTCCGATGAAAACAATTTTTTATTTGACGAAAACATTATCTCTCTTCGGCGAAAATACTCTTTGTCTTTTGATCACACATCTTCCTTCTCACTCAACCACACCTCTTCAACCATAAAGACGGCTAATCTCTTTCCTTTATTATTTCCGCTACAACCTTTAAGACAACCGTATACCTCGTCGTGTGATTGTTCTATGAACATTCGCAATTCTCAGGAAGAGCTACATAACTTTTTAGTATAGTTTATGGTACGCTTACAACCATCCGTCTTGACATTGTAAAGCTCGTCATCTCTATCTTCATTTGTTTTTTTCTTTATTATTATTATTATTTTCGTGTATGAAACACACAGAATATACGTCACCATTTCCTTCGGGACAATGTCCAAAAGGAAACATGTCCATCGAAAAGGTTGCATCTGAAGATAACATCACCGACATTTTTTCTTTACCCCTCAAGTGTGAGTCGTTAAATTATCTCCGTCAAGGTTTAGGAATGATGGAACACATTCTATAAATCGTTCTCTTCTTTTCTTCTAGTTTCGATTCTAGTCCGTGTTCCATTCTGTGTCGTGACAACTTAACTACTTCATCCGAAGTACTTTAAGTATTTTTAATTATCAAAATGCAAATTAAAATGTCACTCTTTTTGAAAAATTCATCAATTTCCTAAAACATCCCTCCTGTTGGCGGTCTGGAGGCCCCCATATCTATTCTGGCGGCCCTCAGATATATTTAGGACCACCGGCAGTAGCTTGTAATACCATTCATTTTATTTTTCATAACCTAACACTTCCTCTCTTTTGCTACTAGCTGGCATCTACTCCACATCCAAACATATACCTAATATCTCTTTATAGATCAATGGGTCATCCTCATAACCCAACACTTATAAGCATCATTGCTTATGTTTTCAAGAGTTAAGTGAAGTTCATAATGAAATGCGTCTCATTATCAAACATATTCTTTACAATCGATAGACTTACAATCCATCACTTCACAATAAATCCCCTCACATACAAACCTTGGTCCTCACATCTCGCATACTTCTTGTCTCAATTCATAGACGATTCTTCTCACTCCTAGACGTTTCTTCTCTCTTCTAGTAGTCGTTTCCCTTCTAATAGTCTTTCTACTTCTAAAGTTTCTTGTCACTTCTAAACGTTCCTTTTCACTTCTAATAAGTCTCCTCATCTCTAACGTTTCTTCTCACTTCAAAACGTTTCTTCTCTTTTCTAATAGTCTTGTTACTATTAGAATTCCTCTTATATCCCTTGACAACTTAATTATTTCATCTGAAATATTTAAGTAATTTGTGAAATGCAAATGTCACTCCTTCGCAAAACTTTCCAATTTCTAGAAAGTGAAGAACATCAAGAAGATATTCAATCTTCAAGTGTTATTGAGTAACCACGTTTTTTAGTCTCTCATTATTCTTCCACCATGAAAGAACTACCATCTTATTTCACATCCCACTTTGTTCCTCAACATTTTCTACCAAACAAACCTTTGAATTCCCAATCATCCACTTTTGTCTCGATATGATCACTTGCACATCAATTGTTAGTGAAAATGATATATCAATCATTTCTGACAACCTCCTGTCAACACCTTCCTTCTTCAGTCTCACTTATCTTTCCTTACTTTTTAGCTCTATGAAATTTTTTTCTCATCCAAGAGCATATCGTCTCCATCCTCGTCTTATCTTTCTTTTTATCCTTTTAAAGTATATATTTTAGCATATCTCGCCAAGATATTAAGCGTCATTCGTCTACCTTTAAAAGGTTATTCTCAAAATTTTTGTGTGTCAACCAACAACCAAATCCCACTCTTGTTTATTAAAATTCGGTCGAATCTTAGTCCTTAAACATACGTCTCGATTCTTTTTATTATTTAGATTTGTTGATGGCATGTGTCTAGTTTCTAAATCCCTTTTAAAGTGTCATAACTTAGAATAATAACACCTGAAAGTGCATGTCTAGTATATCCGTAAATTCTTTATATATTATATATTTATATATTATATATATATATATATATATATATGTGTGTGTGTGTATGTGTGTGTGTGTGTGTGTGTGTGTGTATGTGTGTGCACTTGTCTACTAACCTTGTTTTGTAGCACACTTCCTTATCTTGTTTCCTTGGTGCCCCAAACAAGGGGGAGTATACACCGAGGGGGAGCACTTACAAGCGTTCTACTCATCTATATTGCATCGATCTTCTTGAGCATCGATGGTAATTTATTTGATTCATGGATCCGTTAAAGATAATATACAAGGAATGTTATTATCATGAGGATGCAATGAGCAAGGGGGAGGAGCTTCAGAGATATGTGTGGTTAAATAGCCATAGATTGGAGTTGGTTAAACCGTGATGATAGAAGACTTCACTAGGATGATGCAAGCTTACCTTTATAGGAAGATAGGATTGGGGATTGTCAAATACGATAAAAGGTTCATTCATACTCCAAATACTTCACCTCCTCCACTTCAAAATCAACCTTAACCTTAAGGTCCTCTTCTCATACCTTCAATTTATATATTTGAAGTACCTACTTTCTTTTCGTGCCTTCTTCTCATCTATCACAACCTCCCAAAATTATTCAAGAAAAACAAAACCGCCTCAACCTTATTTCTCACGTTTTCTTATAATTCCTCAAACCTAATGCTCTGACCATTATCCACATAATACCTTTTTGCTTTGACAAAATAGGGAGAAGGGAGTGTAAACGAGTAACTTTTAAACTTTACTATGTGTTACAGTTTACATAGTTTGTCATCATCAAAAAAGGAGAGATTGTTAGTACAAATATTATGATATTTAATCTATACGATCTCTTTATGTTTTGGTGATGACAAACATGTGACTTGTAATATGTAACGTAAAGTGCGCAAGTTACTCGTAATCACAAATCATCAATGCATACATGCATATACATCTCTTGACGTCTCAAGTCTACATCAACACCGACATTTGCTTGTAATCAATGCATACATACATCAACATCTCTCGACATCTTAAGTATGCATCAAGATGGACATTAGTCTACACCCGACGTAAATCACATAAGGTATGTACAAACAACATTAAACTTGTAGGATGATCAAAGAAATAAGTTTTTGTCTTATTATTTTGAATTTCAAAATCTAGTCATTTCCCCCCTAAAACAAGTGTCACTTTCACCAGATTTCACCTTCACCACAAAAAGACAAAAACAGGAGCGTTTGTCGGGGCGGTCCCTTAAATAGGCTGGCGACCCCCTAATATATCTGGGACCGCCGTTTCTTGACAGGCTGTTTTTCAGCTCCTATAAATAGTGGGTCACATCCAACTATTTTCTTAACCCCTTTGCATGATTTTCTTTCAGTTCTTGTTCTCTCTAGATCTCACTAAATCTCTCTAAATCTTTGATCATTCAACTTGGTTAATCTTGTTTAAATGTGATCAAATCTTCTATCCTTTCCTCCTTTCCTCAAGTGCAAGAGAAGAACTTTCGTCATATCCAAGATACGAAGTTATATAGTCTAGTTAGTTCATTTGTAACATTTGTTACATATAGATCTAGTCCATGTCTTTCATTCTTGTGTAGTTGTTTAGATCTGGATAGTGTATAAATCCGGAAGTGTTAATGTTGTGTCGGTCAGTATTTCTGTCCATAAAATACAAGTATGGGTGGTAGATTGGTTCTAGCTAAGATTAGGACTCGACATCTAGCTTAGTGTCGGAAAATAATATAAGCGGCTGGGTTTATGTGTTTGGGCCATAAAACACATGGTTTGTTATGTTGGGCCATAAAACATAACAGGTTTGGTTATACCCGAAGAAGGACTCGACATCTAGCTTAGTGTCAGAAAATAATGTAAGCATTGGTATAAGGTTTTCTCCGCCGAATGGGAGCTTGTTGATTAGTGAAGTAACTCTCGAGTTGGATACTCTAGGAGTGGAGTAGGGCGAAGAGGAGCTTCGTGACCGAACCACTATAAATCACCGTGTCAGTTTGCATTTTTTTTACCTTTTACTTTACTTATTTCTTTACATTTATTACTTTACTTTAATACTTGCATTGTGATCATGATTGCGTTTATTGTTGTGTATATCATTTTACTTATGGTTGTGTAGTTCTTTGTAGTGAATATTGTGAGTGTGGTTGTATTGTTAGATTATGTTTTAGTAATTGTAGATCTATAATCAACACTTCTCATATTGTGTCAAACTTGATTGGTGATTTGATACAAAAGATTTAAAGTTTTTAAATGGAAACGTATTTAACCCCCCCCCCCCCTCTACGGTTTCCACAATTTATATAATCAACATATTCACTTGAGGTGAGTTCATAGCCTCACTTTTATCGAATAACAAGATTTACAACTTTGGGGTTGAGAAACATGTATATTGTTTACATTATGACGCAAGTACACTTTAAAACAAAATTACGAGTTTTGCCTAAGTACAATAACCCACTATGATCAGATAATCATTGAACTCATGAATCATGAACTGTTAATTACTGGATTGTAAGCGCGGATGTTATGAATAGATCTATTTGGGATTGACATCCCCGTTCGGGTGAGTAGCGCTCACTAGTTTTGGCGATACCGAAACGACGAATGTATACCATGTCGGAACAATTTGGATGTTACGGGTTAAACATCTACACGGGCACATTATTTGCATTAATTTGCATACATATATGTTGTAGCTTCAGTGTCATGAGGTTAGTGCATTTCGTAATTACATTTTGAGATATTGTATATGTTACATGTCTTGCACTTGTAAATCTTGCGATCCTACTTTATGCATTAGTTAAACATGTGAATTCATCAACTTATGTTGACGTTTTAAAGCATGTTTTTCTCAGGTCAATAAGGTACAAGAAACTGGGATACATTTGTGGTCATCATTTTGATGAGTCAATTTGCAATAGAGATTTAAGTGCATTACATTTGGGATATATTTGTTATGTATTAAAATCTTTACATTATCGAGGATGAAAAAGTTAAGCATCGGGCTTTTGTAATAAACAATTTTATTAAATCCAATGTATCATTTTCAAACAACTCATATAGAGGTCGTTCTCTCATCGTGTGTTATTGATCTATGATGTAACACTCTCAGAACCTTTATTCCACTGCCACCCAATTTGAGGGTGTTACACAGGAAACTTATTATATTTTCAGAAAAATAGTCCAACTTTAACGAAGTGTAACTCCTTCGTTATAAACATTCATTGTTGGGAAATATAAGTCAAAAGGTCAAAGTACTGCTAAGTTGAAGATCAAAGTACTGCCAAGCAAGTATGGAAAAGTCAACGTACTGCCGATGTTAAAGGAACTTTGAAAGATTAACGGTTACAGTAGTAGTTATCATGTAACAGTTAAATTAGTGATTAGTATTAATTAGTATTTGTGTCATACAAGGACTGTACACCTACTAGAGTTATCCTTATGTTTATAAAAGGATCTCTAGGAAGGCATTAGAACGACACACAGAATACAACAGAAACAACAACAAAAGTTTTAGTTAGAAGTATTAGAGATAAGTATTGTATTAGGGATCTGCAATCTTAGGCAGATTCAACGTGTGATAATACAAATTGTTTGTCAAAACATTGTGTGTTCTTCTTGATACTGTTAACTAGTTTCCGCATAGTTGATAGTATTACATCAGTGTTTCATTGTTATCGACTTGGATTTATTCAAGGAAGTAACATCCTTTACAGGCTAAAGGCTTATTATACTAAGGTATATCGATCCTACAAGTGGTATCAGAGCCTGTGTAGAGACTCTGATCTAGAAGAAAGGTATTATGCTGAAAAGAATGAAGAAGAAATCAAATCCGTAGGTTTTTATTGTTCGTCACTTTTGAGCAAACCGTGGAAAAACGTGATAAATCACATCGATAACCCGTTGAATCGAACCGTTGGATCGTCGTGAAATTTTATATGGAGGTTCTATACATGTATAGGGACGATCTGACCGGAGCGATCTTTGATTTGAGTCATCAAATTAAAGATATGATTTTTCTAAGATGGCTGCAGAAAAGGCTTTAAGGAAGCAAAGAGCAGAAGACGTTCGATCAAGAGTAAAACCCTAATTTGGTGTTCATAAATTGAAGCCGCTATGATCAGATCTTTCTTATAATTAATGCATTATTGATTCATGATCATATGACACAAGAAGACACCGAACAGTCTATGGAAGACGAACTTGAAGAATTAATGTACACAATTTATTCTTCTGACTGTTGGATTACTAAAGGGTTTTGTCTTCATGCGTTATCACATTAATCAAAGCCAGGGGAAGGTGAAGCAGTTCCAAGGTATTTTAGCCGCATGTAGAGCAGATGTGTCATCAAGATGTCACGCGTTTTTGTCATCAAGCCCTTTACTGTTCGAGTATTATTCGCTGTGCAAAGTGCCTTATTATTTTGAAAGACAATGATGGAAAAGGTTATACTTTTTGAGTAAATGGTACTGTGGTTCGCAAATGGAGTATATATTCAAAGTACTGTTCGAAAGTACTGCTTCTATTCGAAAGTACTGCTCATTATGCTCAAAGTACTGCTCGTTGTGAAAGTACCGCTGTTATGTTCGAAGGTACTGCTAGTTTCATCCGAGAAGTTAGTTTATACTGCTAGTTTTGTTCGATATCGGACAGAGCGTAATTTTTGGTTCTCGGATGTGAAGACGATATCGTATAGTGCATATTTTTGGATGGATTTGAATCTCAAATGCTTCGTTTAAGGGGAAGATAATAATGGCTCGTATTTGGAGATTTATTGAAGAGGTGATTATGAAGAAAATCGAATATTGCTTATTTGATGTCGTAGTTGAGTTTCACAGGTGCGTGTCTTATCATATCTTAAAGTTGTGGTTGGCTTTTAAGATAACTTGTTCGTGCTTAAATGGTGTGACGAAGACTTGACGAATCTAGCAAGGGTGTGTGATTTTTCTTATGGTGCTTAATGCTCACACTTGCTATCACTTTAAGGAGTTACGTTGTTGTGCTCAGTGTCTCATATAGATGAGGATTTTGTCAAGAGGTTGCGGTCTACTTATATTTCATAGATTTACTTATAAGTTCGACGTCACGTGGATAGTGCAAGACATAAGACACAAGTTTGGGAAATTCAACTTCTTCAACAAATTTGTTATACTCAGTTTTCTTCATCAGTAATCATTACATAGAGCCTACATAGTTCGAGATTCAAGAGATGGTAAACATATGGGTTTCAGGGGAAGCTTATTGTTTAAATGTTTTCCATCTACATGCACCACTAGAGGGGAAGCGTTCACAAGTTGCGTATCTACACAAGACCCCTATTGGATGATTACAAAAAGGGGAAGAAGACTACAGAAGATTCGTGATTTGCAACTTTGTATTGTGGTGACATGTTCAAGAAGATCTTAAGTCAAGGGGAAGCATTGTTTCATTCAGGGAGATGATTACATCTCAACTTCAGGGGAAGCTTTGGCTTTATGATGAAGTTCGTACACGACTTTGTTTGTTTTGTCTTCATCAAATAGGGGAAGATTGTTGGGATTCTTGATTTGATGAGACAAAATGAAGACGAATGAAATAAGAGGGACTAATCTGGGACCTATTCAACATTATAGGAAGTTACAAGATCAGGTTTTGACTACAATAATGATAAGCGTTACAAGTTGAAGATAAATATCATTAATGTGGTTTAAATACTAATTAATTGGTTTGAATACTAATTAATGTTGATAAGTGTCAATTAAGTTTTCCTTTGTAACGTCTTATGGTCTCTATTATATAAAGAGACATAGACTCATAGGTTTTACATCCATCCATAGAAAACACAGACTTCTCCAATGAGAGTCTGATTACAAAGTGTGTGTGCTTTGTATATTAGTTAGTTAGTTAGTTAGTACACCATAGTAGTTGGTGTAGCCCCATGTTATAGGTTGGGGTAAATAGGAATCGTTCAATGAAAAACCTTGTTCAATAACAATTGTGTTTGTTTAATTCCGCTGTGCATAATTGTTACAATTGTTATTGGTAAAACGATCCTAGATGAGTTTAAAACGATCTTATCAGGAACCAAACTAATAATCATAATAACTAAGTAAACTTTTACACCCCCGTACTATATAAAGTCGACATCATTTTATACAAAATCCTATGTCCAAAAGTTAAGACGCATCCCTAGTCACCCTAGGACGATCCACTAACAAGTTTACTCGCCATTAAGGAATACACCAATACACCATTTTCAACGTCTACGTAATACCATAGAACTTAGTAGTTACGACACCACCATAGATATAAATTTGTTATCACCCTAAGAGAAATGTTATAACTGAAGCGCTAAGCAGAAGGGAATTGGTCGCAACAATAAATATTAAACCAACGTCACTAATCTTGAACGCTCAAGTAAAGCAATTTAGAAGAGGATTGCAAACGAGTTACTAAGCATGGTAATGAAATATTCAAAAGACAAAAAAATACAAATAGATTTGTTGCCACAACATCCGTTTATTATCTTAGAAATAAGATTACATAAGAACATAAAGGAAATACAAGTTTTATTACAACCCTCCCCTAGAAATGATATCTATTTCTTCCAAAGTAGATCCACGCCAATAGCGAGGATGATGATCGGTGCGAGAATCGCAAGAATAAAGGCCAGATACTGAAAATCTTCTTCGTATGGGACATAGGCAAGATAAATGTCGAGTGCTATCGCGCTCGCCATCGCCAAGAGTGTAATGATGTGCAACATTTTTAAGGATTGGATAAGAGAAAATTTAAGTGAAAGATTTAGTGTTGTATGGAGAAATAGAGGATAAAAATTTGGTATTTAAAAGGAGGAAGTAACCGTTGGAGTTACTATTCATAGCCGTTGGGGTTACTGTTCATGTCTATATATAAAAATAATACCCACACCTCTTCATTAACACCGCTCCGGAAGGCAACTCAAACTGAATTTCCGGACGAAATTCTTTTAACAGGAGGAGATTGTAACAATCCGTATTTTCAGGTCATTTCATGACGTCATTTAATCCACTATTTATTTTTGGTCTTGTCCGCGTTTGCTTTTAATTTTAATCGTTAAGTTAAATCGCGTAAGCTAAAAATTATCATTAAACGTAATCGGGCATCAAACAATTAAATGTTTACGTCAAGAAAGTGTTAGATAATTATTTAGAGGATAATTATTAACTTTGCACATTTTAATTTTACTGGTTACGTAAAGTGTTTACGTTTCGCTATAAAATACGTTTAGGCGTTCCCAAAACCACCAAAACTTTTTTACGCTTCAACAAATACCCATTATTATACCCAATACTCAAATTTTAATAAAATTTCACCCATGTTAACATTGTTAGTCATATGGTACATAAAATAAAACAACTAGAACATACACTTTACTAGTTTATACTTCTACATTAAACCTTATACACTTATACTTCAAATATATTGTAAAAATAACAACACAAGATATCAAAAATCATTTAGTACTCCCTCCCTTCCCCAATTTTCGGTGCAAGAGTGATCCAAAGGGGACAAAGAGCACACAAGTTACCAAATTGAACTTGCACAACATAAGACTCATTAAACCTAAGACCATGACTAGTGAATTAACCAAGACCTTCCTAAAAACCCTCATCTTGTCTTAAGACTTCTACAAGTGGTCTTTGACTAGTTCAAGTAATATATAAGGGTTCTAACTATAAGAGAACACATATACACTTCATTTCTTTAAGCAAAAACTCATGATCTCTCTTGTTCTTTCTCTCCCTAGCCACGGCTTGAACAAACACCCCTACCAAATCCATACAAAATTTATTTAGCAAGTATAAAAGTGTTCTAACATCATATCTAAGGTATTACAAGAAGGTTTGAAGGCTTGGTTTAGTGTTTACAAGAGTTAAACAAGAAAGGTTTAGGATTAGGGTTTTCTTTAGAATTAGGGTTTCTAAGTCTTGGAAGCTTAGGTTTAATATCTAAACTAGGGTTTAAATCTTGTTGTTCATCACCATACATCATCATAAGGTTATCTAAAAACCTCAAACTCTTTACATTTATGATTTTATGTATATATAATGTTTATATAGTAAATCGCTATCTAGGAAACTTATTAACATGTAAAATGGATTTTTACTTGAGTTGTGATCATGGTATGATCTACTTTGTCATATGTTATATGGATGTTAAATACATGTTGGAATGAAAGTATAAACATTATACAAGTATGGTTACTTATTAAAAAGTATATATAAACTTTCATGCTTAAAAAGTTTACTTATTAGGTTATAAGTAAAAGTGATGCGAGATCTTGTTATCATGGACGATATTTGGACAAATGATGGACTAAAGGACCTAACATATATGAGACTTATGGTATAAGTTGTGGTAGAGGACTTGTAACAAACTTACTAAGCTAAAAACTTATAAAAATAAGTTTTATAAACATTTAAGCCAAATGAACAAAACCCACTGTTTTAAATTCAAAAATAAAGCATTCATTTTATATTTTTATAAAATACTACAAGTTACAAGGATCGTAGGCATATAGAGAACTCGAAAAACCGATTTATAACGAAGAAGATACGCCATTTGCAAGTTATACGATAATAAATGCTTTTATAAAAGAATTTTTTTTAAAAACTTATTACTATTCCCATCTGATATAAATGATTGAGTATTTTTCATAAAAATTACATATTTTTAGTATTCCAAAACCTTAATAATCATAATTTTTCGATCAATAACGAAGGAGTTATGGATTTTTCATGTTTACAATAATTAAAGTTTATAAAAATAATTTTATAAACTATGAACAGTAAAAATCACTATTCATATCAGATACATTTTGGAAAAAACATTAGTTAGATAAAACTTTTAATTACGAAGACGTGCTCGAAAGAATCACTAAAATCGGAGTTAAAACGAATAAGATACGACATTTACGAGTTTACGATAACTAAATTTTTATAAAAATAAATTTATAAAAGTGCATGAACAGTAAAAAGTACTAGTCAACAAGAGGACACAAAATATAAATGAAATATTTTGATACAGATTGCTTAACAAAGCTGGACCTTAAAGAACGAATGAAACGGACTAAAAAATGATAAAGTTAAGTCCATTTTTACTAAAGTGATATTTAAAAACATTTTTAACTTTTATAAATAACTTTTACAAATACGATTAGATGGTGATGTAGCTATATAGAATTATATATGGTCTTAGTTATTCAAAGTACTTAGTACTCATACGACCTAAAATTAATTAGGTTGCATTCGGGCGTTTAAGTGACGCATTTTTCATTCTGTGATATACTTTGTTGATCAACACTTGCGAGTGTGAGTTTAAGCCCCTCATTCACTTAGATTTTATAATTACTAAACAATTCCCCGGGGAGAATACATGCTCTTTACCAAACTTGTTTACACATTCATTTACAATCTCTTTATTATACTTGATTGCATACTTGATTTCGTAACTCATTACAAACTCGTTACAACTTTATTATACACTCATGTTTATATCTCGCAATGAGATACAATACTTGTTATCACTTATGGATGCAACAATTTTACTTTTCTGATTACGGATTAGCTTAGGTTGCATGAACTGTGAATTACTTGGAGGGTAAGCGTGAATGTTATAAAATAGATCTATTCGGGTGTGACAGCCTCGTTCGGGTGATTAGCTATCACTGGGCAAATGAACGTTATAGCATGTCAGAGCAAGGAACGACATTTACATGAACATGAACATTTACGGTGCCTTGAATAAAGTGGCATACATATAAGTCTACGCAGCAGTTTCATGAACTTAGAATAATCGTAATCATTGTTTTATACACACATGAATATTTACGTTGCCTTGAATAAAGTGGCAATACATACTTTGAACAATGGTGGTCCAAACTATACTTAACTTTTTGTGACTATTGTATGGGATACAATAATCATACACATCTTTGATTTCAACATTTAAGCATACAATTTTGGTAACTATTACACAAATTGAAATGGTCATATACTCTTTACAAATCTTTGATCAAACCTTTATACTTACAAAAATCTATAAACTCACCAACTTTATGTTGACACTTTTAAGCATGTTTTTCTCAGGTGAATTAGATGCTTGACATACATGATGTGCATTGGAGTCTAGACTATACAAGACTACATTCATGGATTTCTACAAACAAATCTCGTTGTATTATTTCAGTCTTACATTTATTGATGCAAAACTTTAGGACCAACTTTATAAAATACAAATTGAGATTTTTGGGTTAAATCAACCAACGAGATCACTTTTCAAACGACTCATTTAGAGGTTGTTCTCTCATATCTTGTGCAATGTACTTATGAAGTAACACTCCCAGACATAATTCCGATGCGACTTAATTTGGGGGTGTTACACGAACTCTTAAGAGGTAGGAAAACTACTCTAGATTACTTTAGAGTGTTTGGAAGCAAGTGCTTCATTTTAAACACTAAAGACTACCTTTAACAAAGGTTGACACCAAGTCCAGTACAAAGGTGTCTTTCTAGGTTACTCGCAAAATAGTAAAGCCTACATCATCCTTAACAAACATACTAGGAAAGTCAAAGAATCACTCAACGTGACATTAGATGAAACTCCTCCACCATCTAAGACATCACCCTTGGTGGATGACGACTTAGATGAAGAAGAATCAATTAAGGTTACCGAAAAGAAAAACCTAGAAAATGACATTGAGGATGAAACTTTAGAGATTGACGAAATAGTCAATATTAAAGAATCTAGGAACCATCCATTAGAAAATGTCATAGGAAACCTTAACCAAAGAACCCTTAGATCACAAGCCCAAAACCAAAGTAACCTTCTTTGTTTTATATCAACTATAGAACCTAAGAATGTGAATGAAGCCTTATCGGATGAAAGTTGGATAGTCGATATGCAAGAAGAATTAAATCAATTCATTGCTAACGACGTTTGGGAGTTAGTTCCACAACTTAGGAATATGACAATCATAGGATCTAAGTAGGTGTTTAGAAATAAGTTAGACAAGAACGGTATTGTTTTTCGAAATAAGGCTAGGTTAGTTGCTCAAGGCTATAATCAACAAGAGGGCATCGATTATGATGAAACTTATGCCCCAGTTGCTAGACTTGAGTCAATTAGGATACTATTAGCTTATGCTTGTGCTTTAGATTTTAAGCTATTCCAAATGGATGTAAAAAGTGCATTCCTGAACGGTTTTATCAATGAGGAGGTATACGTGGCACAACCTCCAGGATTCATTGACTTTGAAAAACCGGATCATGTGTTTATAAACTAAAGAAAATCTTAACGGTCCTTAAACAAGCACCCCTAACAGCTTGGTATAGAAGATTAAAAGCTTTTCTTATTAAACATGAATATAAAATAGGAATGGTAGATAACACTCTTTTTACTAAGAAGAAAAGTTCAAACCTCATCATCGTTCAAATATATGTCGACGACATTATATTCGGCTCGACTTGTCAAGACATGTGTGATGAATTTGCCAAAATCATGCATGACGAGTTCGAGATGAGCATGATGGGTGAACTTAACTTCTTCCTTGGACTACAAATAAAACAAATGAAAGATGGTATCTTCTTTAATCAATCTAAATATATTAAAGAAATGCTTAAGAAATTTGGCTTAGAAGAATCTAAACCAATGAAAACCCCCATGTCCTCCGATACCAAACTCACGAAAGACGAAGAGTGTAAGTCGGTAGATAGTACCAAGTATCGAGGCATGATAGGTAGTTTATTATACCTAACGGACAATATGGCCCTATATCGATGTTAGTGGTTTGACTTAGGTGCCCGCTTCCAAGAGGCTCCCAAAACCTCTCACCTTGAAGCGGTTAAGCATATCTTCCGATACATTAAAGGCACTACGCACTTAGGATTATGGTATCCTAAGGGGACCGACATAGAAACAGTAGTATATGCCGACTCTGATCATGCGGGAGATTATGTGGACCAAAAGAGCACTAGCGGTATTTGTACGTTCGTGGGATATTGTTTGACATCTTGGTTCTCGAAGAAACAAACCGCTCTTTCTATATCCACTACCGAAGCCTAATACGTAAGCACCGAAAAGGCATGTCAACAAGCAGTATGGATGAAACAAAGGCTCTACGACTACGACTACGTCCCCGATCATGTGCGACAATAAAGGCCGCGAATGACCTAACAAAAACCCTGTAACATTTGTTGTAATAAACACATCAATAAAACGTCACACATATCTTCGTGATAATGGCCAGAAAGGACAATATCTCTAATCGAAAAAGTTCGTCCGTCGACAACATCTCCCGACATTCTTACGAAAAAAAGGGGTTGGGGTAAAAAGAAAAAAGGGTGGGGGGGGGCCCCCTTAAAACGTGAATCGTTAAACTATCTACATCTTGGTTTAAGGAATGATGGAACAGAAAGATAAAAAGTGAACCCGACAGCGTGTTGACCTTTTGGGATTTGAAAGAAGACGAAAGGGAGGAGTGGGTGCGTTTTATGTTGTCGAAATAAGTTTGACTATGGTAATGTGAGAAAGATTTGTAGTGCTGTTATTATAACTTCTTATGTGTCTTCTTGGGTGTTTAAGTTAGGAATGTGTATTAATGATATGTAGTGTTGTTATTAGAACTTGTTGTGGATTTTTGGGTGTTTAAGTTGGTAATGTATGTGGATGATATGTAGTGTTGTTATTAGAACTTATTTATGTGCCGTTTTGGGTGTTTAAGTTGCACTTTGTAATCTGTTGTTATGTTTTAAGAACTTATGATCATGGCGATGAACCTTTTGTACTTTGACATGTCGAATATTCTCATTTTTAATGCTAAAATGTGTTTTTATTTAATCTGTTCTTTATAATCGTATTGGGTTAGTTATTATGAAACACACATACATATATATATATATATATAAATATATATATATCTATTATATATATATATATGATGAATATATATTTATTTATATCATAATATATATGATTTATATATATAGATATATTATATCAATTATTATAGACACTCATACAATATGTTAATTTTGCAAAAAAAAAATACAATTCATTTAATCCGATTTAAAAACCAACAGGATCATTCATATGAATGTATATGAATTACTTAACATCTACAAATCAAACCCATGACAGATTTTGAAAATTTCAAGTTACAAGTTTCCTTAACAATACAATGCCATCAAAACATTCAGCGAACCAAAAGGCCCCTTATAGTATAGGTAGAAACAAAACACATAAATATCAACACAAATAACACACGTTGCTATAACGAGTAATCGCTGTGCACAATTTACGTTGCTAACATGCACCACCAGAATACGAACCCTACTTAGGGTGTTGTCTCTTGAGTTGATAAAGGAAATGCACCCTTATAAGGTAAAACTGAAAAAAAAAGCTTTCTCATGCAGCTTGTGAACAATGAATGGATCTAGAGGTTGTTCCTAGTGTTATGTTTCCCCTCAATGAAAATTTTGTTGGAAAATTCTTATTTTTTCAAAAGAGTTAAGTACATTTTTGGTCCTTGTGGTTTGTGCAGATTTTACTTTTGGTCTAAAATTCAAAAAAGTTTCACTTTTGGTCCGACTTTCAAATTTCGTTTAACTTTTGATCCATTTGGTCCATTTCCAACTGTGAAATTCGGACCAAAAGTTAAACGAAGCTTGAAATTCGGACCAAAAGCAAAACTTTTTTGAATTTTGGACCAAAAGTGAAATCTGCTACAAACCACAAGGACCAAAAATGTACTTAACTCTTTTCAAAATTAACATGTTTTTGAAATTGTGTCACACAAAATACATGTCTTATTTAGTTAGTCCATTAATGTGTCAAAAAAATTATATGTCTTCTTATTTTGTAACTAGTTGTAATAAAATCATACATTTTAATTATTTTTAATATCTTTTATACTCGTAAAAAGAATTCTGCACAATCAGTGACTTTAAGAGTTGGATTTGTCATTGCTTGTGAACTTATTAATTTTAGGTTATAAATTTAACTAAATTATAAATCCAGCTTAGAAAAATCATAAACTATAAACTTAAACATAAACAAGCCATCAAAATTTGCATTAACTTAGTAAAATAAATTTTTATTCATGTAATCCAATAAAAATAAGCAAAATACATTATCATAATTGTGTTTGGCATGGGTTTATAAAAGCTTATAAAAATTTGAGTTTTTAAATTAAGCTAACTTAAAAAAATTAATTTTGTTTGTTATACAAGCTTCTGAAAGCTTTTATAAGCCTTAAGTCTTCATAAGCCTTGACCAATTAAAAGTTGAAACGAACTTACGAAGGTTTATAATTAGTCAAATTACTTAAATATCATTCAAAAGTTAAAAATATTAATTTAATTTAATGTATTTTTGTGTAATTTTACATTATTAACATTTGGCTCTAACTAATTCGACAATTAACTTTATAAAAATATAAACTATAACTTACGTCTATTATATAATAAACTTGAGCTACAGCGCAATTCAAGCAACAGCTACAACCAAGCTCAAGCTTGTTTAACTAAAGATACTTATCTCTTTCTAAAGGCTGCTACTATTGCTTCCCTATTGCCTCCTCATACCCTCCAACTCATTATTGAAATGACAAAACAATTTATTATTTTCAGAGTTAATTTCATAATTTGTCCCTAATGTTTGTCGGGTATAACGGATTTAGTCTCTCCGAAACTTTTTTAACGGATCCTCTCCCTGTGGTTTTGACCCGTATCGGGTTTGGTCCCTTGACAGATATTTCTGTTAGTTTGACCGTTAACTCAAAATGGTTACAGTCAAATACAAGGGTAATTATGTCATTTTACATATACATTACCAAACAAATAACTCTACCTACACTCATTTCACACTCAATCAAACACAGATCTATTATTTTCTCTCTTCCTCTATAGCATCACTCTTTCTTTTATATCTTCTTCTTTGTTACCCTAAACTCTCACACTCATAATCACCACAAATAAATAATCATCACCACCATCAACCGCCTCCCAACCAACCACCATCCCGCCATCAGCTCCAACCACGCACCCCGCTATCACCTCCAGCTACCCACCCCACCGACACCTTTGGCCACCATGTCGTCACCACCACCTCGAGCCACCCACCCCGCCAACACCTTCTTTATTTTTTCTTTGTCTTGTCTAATAATCGACACGCCCGTATTGGTTGTATCAAGGTCACAGGTAGGTATCTTTTGTTGTTGTACTCGTTTAATGTTCGGGTATTTAAAATGTTAATGATGATTCATCTTTTGTTTTTGTCTTTAAGAACAAATCAAAGAATGTAAAAAGAGGAATCTGAGATAAAGAGTTTATTGTTATTTGTAGGTTTTGCCAATTTTTTTTGTAATTAGGAGATGGGAAAGTGAGATCTTGGTTGTTATTGTTGGAAAAAATGATGGGTTTTGTGTTATAATGTTTAAAGAGATGAAATGAAATGAAATGATAGATGGTGTGTCTAAAGTGTTTGGATGTAGTTTAGATGACTAAAACGTCAAGATGTGATTTGGGTTTGGTTATGTAAAGTTTTTTTATGGGTTAGAAAATGTGTTCGAAGTGGACGGATTTAATGGCGGGTGGTGGTTGTTGTGGATTTATGATACTAACCGGAGAAAATGGTGGTATACGGGTGGTGGGAGACGGATGGTGGAAAGGTTGGTGGTGGAGATTTAATAAAAATGATTCTGTACTTTTGTATTAATAATCTAAAATTGATAAAAATGATTTTGTAATAATAATAATAATAATAATAATAATAAAAAATAATTATAAAAAACGTAATAATAGTATGGGGGTAGTTTGGCCATTTCACCTTTTCAAACGGTCAAACTAACAGAAATATTCGTCAAGGGACCAAACCCGATACGGGTCAAAACCACTGGGAGAGGATCCGTTAAAAAAGGTTCGGAGGGACTAAATCCGTTATACCCGACAAACATTAGGGACGATTTATGCAATTAACTCTTATTTTTAGTTATGTATCTTTTGTTTTTTTGTTATTTTTGACTTATCAAATTTTATTTTTTATGTTTGCTGCATCTTTTTTGTTAATACAAATAATGTCTAAAAACGTTATTTATATTTTTTAACCTCTCAACGTTTTGATAATAACAAAATGTAAAAACGTTTACGATAAAATTAAACGTTTACAAATTATTAATCGTAAAATTCCATTTCTAAGATTAGTAATCACTTAAGGTATGAACAAACAAATAATTAAGCATGATTAGTGATCAAGAAAATATTTTTCTCTTATCCATTACATTTTTACAAAAGAATTTCAAAAAATTAATTATACAAAATATTTTCTAATTAAAAGAAAAGTTTTATTAAAAACTTAAAATTTGAAATTCAAATCCCCCCCCCCCCCCAAATTGAAGGTTCCATACCAGATACAACATTCTCCATAAAAAGACAAAAAAAGGAGCGGGGTCTACTGGCGGCCCTCTTATAGGCCTGACATCCTCCGTATATATCTGGGACCACCAGGACCGCCGCCAGTGACCGTTGGATTTTTCTGCCTATAAATACTGACCCACTCCTTGTAGAAAATCAGACCTCTTTGCACGAATTTTCTCACACTTCTTTCTCTCTCAAAAAACCTTATTTCTCTCACTAAATATCTTGATCACTAACATCTCTTGATCTTGTTTCAAGTGGTCTAATATCTTCTTCTCATCTCTTCCTTCTCATTCAAATGCAAAAGAAGAACCCTCGTATTCGTCAAGAAACAAAGTGTTGATTAGTGATCTCTCCTCATTCTTCTAAGTATCAAATCTCTATTGTAAATATCTTCTATATTTTTGTGATTCGGATATTGTGTAAATCCGATAGTGTAGATCTAGTGATTGTGTATTGATTGTAAAGTGGTAGATTGGATCTAGCTAAGATTAGGACTCGACATTTAGCTTAATGTCAAAAAATAACATAAGCGACGTGTAAACGGTTTTCTCTGCATGAAAGGAGCTTGTTGACATAGTAAGATCTCGAGTAGGATACTCGGGGAGTGGAGTAGGGCGAAGAAGAGCTTTGTAGCCGAACCACTATAAATCTTGGTGTCTTGGTTTGATTGTTCCTTCTCTCATCTCTTTATATTGTTGTGATTGTTATTTACTTTTCAGTTTTAATATTTTACTTGGTTGATTCATATTGTTGGTTGGTTAAATATAATACTCGAATATAAGTATTTTAAAAGCAAAGTTTTAAAATAAAAACGAACCTTTAAACTATTCATCCCCCTCCCCTTCTAGTTTCTACAGTTGGTATCAGGTGCCAAGGTCACTCAAGATTTTTAAACTATACTATATTTTAAAGCTTGGATGATTATATGGATGGCAACCAATCTTTGCAAAGACAACACTCTTTGTAAAAGTGAATGATAGTTTTATTGATTAGATAAATAGAACTCTGAGACATATGTTAAGTCAAAAGATCTAGATCTTTGGCATGTTATTACCAACGGTGATTTTTAACACATTCAACAAAATCCGGAAATCAAATTAGATAAGGTTATCCCTTTTGAAAAACAAAGCGATGATCTTAAAAAGAGACTTGCGAAAAATAATGAAGCAAAAATGTTTAATTATAATGCTTTGCCTAGAAAAGAATATGAAAGAATTTTCATGTGTAATATGGAATTTTTTTTAGAAAACATTGGTTAGAGTTAGGCCGACGAATTGGAGGTAGATGTAAATATGCAAGTCAAAGATAATAAGATCAACCTTTTGGTTCAACAATATGAACAATTCGTCATTTCTGAAGACACATCTATAGATAGTGTTTTTGCTAGATTTAATACTATTATTACTAGTTTAAAAGCTCTTGATGAATGTTATTCTAGCAAAAACTATGTTAGGAAATTTCTTAAGGCTCTACATCCTAAATAGAGAGCAAAGGTCACAGCAACTGAAAAGTCAAAAGACTTAACATCACTATCTCTTGATGAACTTATCGGGAACCTTAAAGTTCACAAAATGATCATCAAGAAAGATTCCAAAATAGTCAAAGAAAAAGTTGAAAGGAAATCTCTTGCTTTAAAGGCTAAGAAAGAATCTAGTGATGAAGAGTGTTTGACTTCCGAAAGTGAAGATGAAGAAATTACCATGGCTGGTGGTCAGGACTTCAAGAAGTTCTTTAAGAGAAGAGGTAGATTTGTGAGACAACCTCGGAACGATAAAAAGAATTCCAAAGAAGTCATGATGACAAGAACGATAAAAGTGATAGAAAATGCTTTAGATGCGGCGACGCAGTAATCTCTTATTATGTGATTGTCAAAAACCACCAAAAGGACAAGACCATAAAAGCTTTTGCGGAGGTTCTTGGAGTGATAGCGGTGAAGAAGATGATGAGAAAGTCAACAACGAAACGTGTCTAGTAGCTCAAGCATCAAGTGAGGTATGTTCTGAATCCTCTTACTTTAGTGATGAAAATCGTCAACAATACTAGCTCCATCAACAAAGAAAACACAAGTGATGGCCGGCGATCAGATGGTGGTTTTGGAGGACTAGCGGCGGCCGGAAACAAGGGAGTAGGAGGTGACTTCTCGGTAGCAGAATGCCCACCAATTGTTAATGGATCAGCTCATATGGCCCAAAGCAGTTTTAAAAAACCAAGCGGGCCATGGATATTCGATTGTGGAGCGACTGACACCATGACATACGAGGTTTCTATTTTATTGAAATATCAAAGCCCAAGAAAACACACATCCAAGCCGCAAACAGAGAAAGAATGGATGTAAAAACTGGAGGAACGATTGAAATTTCTCCTAGCATTAAATTGCCTAATTGTCTCTATGTTCCTTCCTTGTCACATAAACTTTTGTCAATAAGCCATGTGACAAAAGAACTCAATTGCACAATACTCATGCATCCAACTTTTTGTCTCTTACAGGATATCAGGACATGATGAATTATTGGGCGTGGCACTAAGAGAGAGGGACTGTATTATGTCGATGAAGTGACTACAAGTGGAACTGTGATGCTAGATCATAGAACAAGTGAAAGAGAAGCATGGTTATGGCACAGAAGACTAGGACATCCTTCCGTTAGTTATTTACATACTCTGTTTCCTGAACTTTTTCCTTTGAATAATCCAATTTCTTGTGAAACTTGCATATTAGCTAAAAGCCACAGACAAACCTTTAAACCTAGTAATACTAGAGTTAAAGTACCCTTTTCATTAATTCATTCGGATGTGTGGGGTCCTGCCCCTATTATCGGGGGATAAAGTTTCAATTCTCACATCCATACAATTGCATCAAATGAAAGGGAGTTTTTGGCACTCAACAACTTTTGGACCCTGAGATATTGAGGACCAAATATTTAAGTTATTGTCTTATATAAATAGATATGCCTTGGAGTCGATTTGGAACCCGACGAATGGATCAAGGATAGCGGATGTTCTAAACATATGACGGTTAACCGAAAGCTCTTCTCCACTTACAAGGCATACAATGGAGGTAACGTTATTTTTGGTAGTAATCTTCACGGTAACATCATTGGCAAAGGTACGATTTCTAATGACTTTCTTAAAATAGATAATGTAGAACATGTTGATAATCTAGGATTCAACTTGCTAAGTATAGAAAAATATGTGATAATAAAGTGTAGAGTAACTTTTTATGAACATGTTGTGTAATCAATAAGGACGGTAAAGTGTTAAGTTAGAGGTATTAAGAAGAAAGGGCATATATGTGATGAAATTACGGATAAAGCCTAAGATCAAATTTGTCTAGCATTACATTGATGATAATTTCACCCATCTTTGTGACATAGGAGATTGAGGTCACGCAAATATGCGTATCTTCAATCGTTAGCTTCTAAGGAATTAGTTAGGAAACCTACCCTCAAATTAAGTTTTGATCACAACATTTTTGTGATGCTTGCAAAATTAGAAACAAGCTCAGTTAGTCACAAAGCTAACATTCGTCTCATGACTACATGCTTTGATCTTATCCATATGGATCTTTTTGGTCCATCCGCCGTACGGATCTATGGAGGAAATCGTTACACCCTAGTCATAGTAGATGACTACTCTAGATATACTTGGACTAGATTTCTTAAGAATAAAACCGAAGCTTCCGATCAATTCAAAATATTTAGTAAGAAAATCCAAAATCAATTAGGATGTACAATAGTGTCAATAAGAACCGACCACGGTAGAGAATTTGATAATGAAGTGCAATTTGGAGAGTTTTGTAATGCCAATGGTAATTTCTCACAACTTCTGGCTCTTTTTTTCAGCACTCTCCTCAATCAAATGGCTGTTGAGGAAATATTGGACACTTCAAGAAATGAGTATAACAATGTTATTCGAGCTATCGTTACCACAAATGTTTTGGATGTACGACGTAGATACTTCAACATATATTCTCAACAGTATCTAATTAAAAACACATCCTTAGGAAAAACACCTTATGAAATCTTGAGAGGTTGGAAAACCTCTATTGACTATTTTAGAGTGTTTTTGGAAGCAGTGCTTCATTTAAACACTAAAGGAATACCTTACCAAGTTTGACCAAAGTCTTTAAGATAGGTGTCTTTCTAGGTTACTACACCAAAATAGTAAAGGCCTATATCATTCTTAATAAACACTACTAGGAAATCGAAGAATCAATCAATGTGACATTTCGATGAAAAATCCTCTACCATCTTAAGACATCACCCTTGGTGGACGATGACTTAGATGAAGAAGAAGCTATTAGGGAAATCAAAAAGAAAAACCTAGAAAATGTTGCGTATTGGGATGAAACTTTAGAGATTGATGAAATAGGTCAATATTAAGGGGGGGGAAAAAAAAATATAGAAATTCTAGAAACCATCCCTAGAAAATGTCATAGGAAACCTCAACCATGAACCCTTTTCTCACAAGCCCATAACAAAAGTAACTTTTATTGTTTTAACTTTCTACCATAAAACCTAAGAATGTGAAGAAACATTAGGAAGTAAAAGTTGGATAGTCGCCTTGCAAGAGATTAAATCTATTATTGCATAATGACGTTATAGTGAGTTATCTCCAACAACCTAAGAATATGATAAATTATAGAACTAAGTGGGTGTTTAGAAATAGTTAGACGACGATAGGTGTTGTTCTCGAAAAAAGGTAGATTAGTTGCTCAAGGCTACACAACCAACAAGAGGGCATCAATTATGATGAAACTTATGCCCCGGTTGCTAGACTTGAGTCTATTAGGATATTATTAGCTTATGCTTGTGCCTTAGATTTTAAATTATTCCAAATGGATGTAAAAAGTGCATTCCTGAACGGTTTTATCAATGAGGAGGTATACGTGGCACAACCTCCGGGATTCATTGATTTCGAAAAACCGAAATCTTGTTTAAAATTAAAGAAAGCTTTATTTGCGTCTTAAACAAGAACCCAAAGCTGGGTATTATATATTTATAAATCTTTTCTTATTAAAACATACAATATTAAAATGGAATGCGTAGATAACACTCTTTTTACTAAGAGAAAGTTCAAATCTCATCATTGTTCAAATATAGTCGGTGACCATTATATTTCGGTTCGATTGTCAACGAACATCGTGTGTTGAATTGCAAAATCATGATGACGAGTTCGGGATGAGCATGATTGAGTGAACTTAACTTCTTCCTTGGATTGCAAATTAAACAAATGGAAGACGGTATATTCTTTAATCAATTTAAGTACATTAAAGAAATGCTTAAGAAATTTGGTCTGGAAGACTCTAAACCAATAAAAACCCCCATGTCCTCCGATACTAAACTCACGAAAGACGAAGAGTGTGAGTCGGTAGATAGTACCAGTAGCGAGGGCATGGAAGAGTAGTATATTATTTTCCTAATGGAAAGTAGCGCCCGATATCTGTTTAGTGTATGCCTTTGTGCCCGCTTCAAGAGGCTCCCAAAAACCTCACACATTAAAGCGGTTAAGCGTATCTTCGATACATTAAGGCACTACGCACTTAGGATTATGGTATCCTAAGGGAACCGGCATAAAAACCGTAGTATATGCCGACCCTGATCATGCGGGAGATTATGTGGACTGAAAGAGCACTAGCGGTAGTTGTACGTTCGTGGGATGTTGCATGACATCTTGGTTCTCGAAGAAACAAACCGCTCTTGCTATATCCACTACCAAAGCCGAATACGTAAGCGCCGAAAAGGCATGTTAAAAAGCATTATGGATGAAACAAGCTCTCATCGACTACGACGTACGACTCGACGATGTTCCCATCATGTGCGACAACAAGGGCACGATTGACATTAGCAAAAACCCGGTGCAACATTCTTGTACCAAACACATCGAAATTCGCCACCACTTTCTCTGTGATAATGTCCAAAAAGGACATGTCTCAATCGAAAAAGTACCGTTCGTCGACAACATTGCCGAGATTCTTACTAAACCTCTTAAACGTAAATCGTTTAACTATCTACGTCTTGGTTTAGGAATGATGGAACACATTCCATAAATCATATTTAGTACGCTTCTTATTCTTCTGTTTCAATTCTAGTCCGTGTTCCATTCCGTGTCGTGACAACTTAAAAACTTCATCCGAAGTACTTTGCATGTTTAATTCGCGAAATACAAATTAAATTGTCACTCCTTTTCGTGAAATTTTTGTCAAAAATAAATTCAAAATTACTGCCTGAGGGCGGCCCTCATATAGGCTGCCCCCCAATATATTTGGGACCGCCAGGAGATATGGGACCGCCATCAGCAGACCATATTTTGGACACTTAACCAAAAAATTTCTCAAAACACAAAAACAAACACTCCCTTACCTGCTGGTGCGACGAACACGACCCAAAACATACCAAAACTCAAAATCAATCATTAAAACTTCAATTGAAGATCAAATTCACACTGATAATTCAAATCCTAATACACATAGATCACATCATTGTAAGTCATTTCATCTATTTTCTTTCAATTTGAGTCTAGGGTTCATGATGAACACCAAAAATCAAAATTGGGGATTTTGATTTTTCTTTCAATTTTGTGCAATTAAGAGTACTAGGATACAATGTATAACTAATATGCTTCCCGTAGATATAGGATTTGCATACATTAGTGAACTTGTTGAAAAATTGATTTCGAACCAAAACCCCAATTTTATTTTCAAATCACTCACGTTAGGAACATCATAAAATTGTTGTTATGCATTGTCAATACAACCTAAAAATGTTTTCAAATACATGCATAATGACCTCATGAACAAATTTCGAGATACATAATTCATATGTATTTTTCGACTTGTTTGGTTGAGCAAAATCAATCTAAGGAGCGTTTGGATTAACTATTGGGATGTTATACTTAGGTCGAGTTAATCGTTACTCCACATTTGTTGCTTATATGCACACACTTGGCAAGAACTCAAGACATTACTACAAGTAAAATACAATTAAAATGTGATCTTGGTTATCTTATTCTAGGTGACAATGACTCGCAAATCTTCTGAAGATTACAAAAACACAAGACACTACATTCCTTAAATTTCACATGAATTTTGTTCTCCAATAAAAGAAAAACTAAGAAACCTTGAAGAACGTTACATTCATGAGGGTCAGGTGGTTTTTGATAACTTTACGGATCTTATATATGTTCGGTCTTTGTTTCATTTTGTCGAGTTTGAGTGTCTTCTTGAAATCAATGAACAAGTTTGTCCTCGTTTTATTCTTGAGTTTTACAGTTAGTATCGTTTAAGTTATTCTGACAAAGGTAAAATGTTTGTTGAATTTGTCATTCAAAACCAATACTTCTCTCTTTGTATTGAAGACTTTGCTCAAATCCTCAGAATCCCTTGTGAGGGTGCGTGTATCTTTAGTGACCGATGGTCACTTGATGAGTTGGTATACGGTGCCCCTTTGGAAGGCCCATATCAAACCAACCGTCCTTCTCCCGATGATATCATCTTGTATGTTCTAGAAGATAGAGAAGGTCAAGTCACCCGCATTCGTATCAAGAAGAAATTGAGGTTCAAAATTATCAAATACTCACTCGTAAAATTGTGTCAACTTTGAAACCTTTGGAAGAAATAATTCGGGAAAATGTTTTCTGTTTGGGGGGTAATTGGGATCACGTCCCCGCATGTCTTTGTTATATGCTTTATTGCGTTGCAAACTTCGAAAAATTCAATCTTGCCTACTTCATGGCAAAACGAATAGAGTGGGTTACCAAGCAAGCTAGGTTGATTCTACCTTATGGTATGCTATTAACCTGCTTGTTTGATTTCATCATTAGTGAATATCCTGAGTTGAAGAACGAGTCTTATGTCTTGTACGATCATGTCATGACTCCTCTTGCCGCTCAACTAGAGCGAAAACCAAGAAGGGATCGTGGCACGAGAAGAGGTCGTCAATCCACTTTTTCATCTTCCGCCTTCGATCAACCATCCTCATCTTATCTTAATGATGATGATGATGATGGGAATGATGAAGGGACCTCGCGTGCAAGCACTCCTTCCCCCATTCGTTATGTCAATTCCCTAACCAATCAAGTTCCTCAAGTCTTTCAAAATCCACCTAACATTGACCCTCATCTTGAACCATTTTACACCCATCAAACCGAAATCGTCAACCGTCAAGTGCAATTAAGAGATGAGCATCGTGGTAGAGTAAGGTCAATTGGCAAAAGTCTTAGAAAGTTGTGGAGAAAGATAAGGAAGTGAGCAATGAGGGAAATTGCTTTATGACATTATTATCTATATTATTTAATAACCTATTATGATTAGGTGTTTGAACTTATGCTACTTATTAGTAATTTAGTACGTAGTATGGGCAACTTAGCTTGCCATGGATGATCTTTCAATTTTATCATCCTAAACCAATGCTTGCATGCACCTTGATACATTTTAGTTATAATTAAAATATTATGCATGCTTATGAACTTGTCAACTTGCCCATATATATGTGCATTCTTGATTGAACTTAGGATGCTTAGTCCTATATGCTTGATTATTATGTTTTAGATGATTCATGATGAAATGGAATTGACTGCAAAAATAAGAGAAAGTTTTATAGGTTTTCAGGAAAAACTAGAAAATTTTCTGTCTCCAGAAAATGGCCCCCTTAAATACTGGGTGGCCCCCCAATATATTTGGGACAACTAGATATTTAAGTGACCGCCATCAAGCGTCACGGATTCTTCTACTGTGACCACCTGATTTTCTGTGCAGTTGACCACTATCCCATCTAGGCCTAGCTGATTTCTGCTTTTTGATAAAAAAAAATTGGAATCTAAAGCTTCAAACCCCATGCCTTACCTCTTGAATCTACCTCTTCCACCTTAAATCATGAACTCTTCTTATTCTTCTTATCATCTTCATCTTCCTCAACCAAAATCTACCATGAATTCCACAAATGCTTCTTCTTCAAACCCTTTCAAGAAAATCAAATTAACCATATCCCTTTGTATATGTTTAATTACACATACCTTTGACCATTAAAAATGGACTTAAATGACCAAAAATACATTGTATTTGTATGTTTTTCATTTGTATTATGCAGGTAACGGATATCCAAGAAAAGGACAAAAATCAAAGCCAAAACGATAAAAGCGAGCACGAGAATGGAAAGACCATGAGAATTTAAAAAGACAAAAGTCAAAGTCAACAAAAAGTCAAAGTCAAAGTCAACCCCAGGAAGTGGCATTGGAAAAAGCATCGAAAACTAAACCCGAAAACCTAAATTGCCAAAAATGGGCCCACCCGTACCCACCTAGTGTGCCCGGGTCAGCCCACTTATACTTAACAAACTTTATACACCTTAAACCTTAATAAAGGCCCAACACCTTTATTTTTATAACCGGCCGAACAACTAGCCCATATAACCCCTTTATAACTCTCCTGTTAACACAACACCCTTAACCCTTTATACCGTTAGTCCTTTAAGGACTAACGGTGCAAACACCAACCCAATCTCAAGGACCAAATTTCAGGGGAGGGTGATACCAGCCCCACCCCTCCCCCCAAAAACCCCGATCACCCACAAGTAGCCCATGCAAATTCCATATATAACCCCTTTTTATAACGCTCCGGTGGTGTGATTTTCTAAACACAACAAACACCCCCTTTTTTTAACCACTTATACCGGTAGTCTTTAAGGACGAATGGTGCAAATCCACATTATCCCAACCTCAAGGACAAATTTTGCCAAAAGTACAAGGACGATGATTGCTTTGGGGATTCAGGTGGTTTGGTTGAATATGGTGTTTGTGATAAGAGTCAGCGGAGGGGACGTGGGGTGGGCGGGGCTGGGGGTGGGAAATCCAATAGGGCCCATTCGGGAATAAAAATATGAGCGGGGGGGTAAATCGGGGCGCGGGGAGGCGGGGTATAGGAGGGGGGGGAGGGGGGAGGAAGAACTGTAACGGGGGGATGTGCCGCGGGGCACGGGCGCCACGGAACCGCGGTAGGATGCGCGCGTGTAGTAATAAATTGGGCTTTTATCTACAACAAACAACCCCAACCCCAAACAAACTACAGTTCCCTTTCTTTTCTCCCCCCTTGTTGACCAAACGTTTATCCCTCCTCCCCTGCTGATTGGCCACCTTGGGCACAATTCCTTGCGCCTTAATGCGTCCAAGAAACAAGATTAAAATGATGAGGGAAGGGGTTTGTAGATATTGATTGGCATCAATTTATGACTTGCCTTGGACACTACTCAAAATGCAATGGCCAAGATGAGGGTTTTGGGATACTACTCTCACAAACCAGAACACAACCGGGCCAAATGAGCTCCAACAAAGTAAAGGACCCACCAACCTCCGTAGATGCTTCTGGTAAAGAGGAGAAATAGGGGGGCTGAGGCAGGTGGGTAAGACTGGGGGAAGGTAGTGGGTGTGGAGGGCGGATTGCAGTGGGGGGTCGGGGGGGGGGTGCACCGGCCTAGTGTACCCTTAGTTGTAATGTTCAAGCTTATTTTAGTTGTTATTCTTGTAATATTGTAATGTTTTTTTCTTCTTTATGCATAATAAAAATTTAAAGAGTATTTAGTTTTTTTTTTTTTCTGTTTTTTTTTTTTTTTTTTTTATTGTTTTTTTTTTTTAGTTTTTTTATTTTTTTTTTTTTTTTTTTTTTTTTTTTAAACAGTTTTTACTTATTTATGTTTTAAGCTTATCATGAATCTTTCTTAAGCCTAATAAAAGACTTTCTATCGTGTTAGTTATAGCACTTAGTGTCTAAACTGTGTGTTGTTCATTTATATAGAAAGTTTTTTGTATTAATGAAAAATAAATTTATCACAAAAAACAAAAAAAAAAAATTTTTATCACCCTCAAATACCACAGCTTTTTTTAAGGGAAATGTCTACACATAAGCCAAATTAAAAAAAATTTAGATGGGCTCTTCTTATGTGGGCTGTTACGTATGAACACTTAACTAGCCTTAACTTTGATAGCTTTCGAGCTAGTAGGGCGAGATAGATAGACGATAGTAGATTAGTTAGAAGAGTAAGTGATAAGATTAGATCCTAGAGGATTAGAGAGGAGAGTGGAGAGGATAGAATAAAAGTAGATGAATTATGATTTATGGATATAGAAAATAAGAGGATTCAAGCTTTTTGAGCTCATTTGCCTTTGTTTTGAGCAATGGCCCTTTTGTGTAAGTTTCATTTTTCCATTGAATAGCTTATTTTACTATTCAACTGCTTATTTTGCTTATTATTTTGCTTACTGCTGCTCTTTTATTTATGCTTATTTGTCTCGTGTTTTGTGATTGCTTATTTATTGCTCTGTTATGAGATTAGAGATCATTTTTGTTAAGTTTCCTTATAAACTGTCTTAAATCGGTTATTAAAATTGCAATAATAATCTGTTGTTTTTTTTAGCATATTTGGATGTGCTTATTTGTTTATTGAATATGCTTAATATTGTTTCTTATTGCTTGTGTCTAGATATCTGGTCCTTTCTTGTAAAGGTTTTTGTTCATTATAAAAATTTTTAGTTTTCAAGTAAGAGAAGGAAAAGGCATTTTAAGTGTTGTATAAGGGGTGTTGGTTTAGCTGGTTTATTGTTTTTTTATGGGTCAAATTGGAGTGAGGTCAAGATTGGCATTTTGACAATTGTGTTAATTTAGTTTAGCTTAAATTAGTCCAAAAATTCAGTTTGTTTTAGTTTTTAAGTGTTAAATCTCATTGTTAATGTTTTAAGAGTTTGTGATTTGAAACTGTTTGGCTTTGTAAACTGATGTCATTGCTTAGTTGTTTGTGATTCTTGCTTTATGGTGTTGTTTTGGGATGTTTTTTGTGTTTATGCAAGTGTTTCCTTAGTGTTAAAGTTAGATAGATAGGAATCAAGTCTAATTGCCTGCATTCTGTCATTTGGGGTGGGTTGGCCAGAAAACGTGAAACGTTAACACGCGGGTGGTTGCTGGGCATGGTGGGGGGGTTTTGGGTGTGGATAGGGGTGGGGGGGTTTTTGGGGGGGGGTGGGGTTTGGTTTTGGGTTTGGTGGTGGTGGGGGGGGTGGGTGGGGTGTAGGGTTGTTGGGTTGGGGGAGGTGGGGTGGGGTGCGTGGGGTTTGTGGGGGGGGGTGGATGGTAGATGGGGGGGGGCGTGGAGGGGGGGGGGGGTTTTGGATTGGAGGGTGGATGCGGGTTGGGAGGGGGGGGTGCGTGGGGGGGGGATGTGATAGTATAAGAATGTTGGGGGGGGGGATGGGTGTGATAGTAGTGGGGTATAATTGTGTTTTGTTATGTTTATTGTGGTGGGTGGTTTGTGGTTTAAAATTTGTTGTATATGGTGGGGGGGGGTAGGGTAATTGGATTTAGTGAAATAATTGTAAGTTTTTATGGACTTTTTTTTTTTATGTAATTATTTTTTTTTTTTATATTGTTTTTGTTTTTTTTTTTAATAATTTTTTATTTTATAATTTTTTTTTATTAATTTATAATTTTTCCCCCCCCCCCCCCCCCCCCCCCCCCCCCCCCCCCCCCCCCCCTTACTTTCCCACCCACCCCCACCCCCCTCCTTAATTCCCCTCTACACCCCCCTCTCCCCCTCCTACCCCTCCCCCCCCCCCCCCCCTCCTACTATTATACACACATAAAATTATATATTACATTTATATTTTAATTTTCTACTAACTAACAACACTTTCTACACTACTTTCTCCACCTCTCCCCCCCCTCCACTCTCCCCTCCCCCTCCCTCACCCCCCCCTCCCCCCCTCCCCCATTTTTAATTCTTAATTTTTTACTCCCCTTCTCACTCCTCCCCCCGCCCCCCCTCCTCTCCCCCCCCCCCCCTCCTCCCTCCCCCCCCTTCATCCCCCCCCCTCCTCCCCCATCACACCCCTTCCCTATCCCCCTCCCCCCTCCCCCCCTCTCCCCCCCCCCCCTATCTCTTTTCCAATTTAAAAACTTTGTTAATGTATTGATATACAGTTTGCACCGGATTAATGCTTTTTCCATGTTTATTGTGGCCTTATTATCGCAATTCCTACAAAACTTCTTTTGAATGTTGAGCACGTCTCCTGCTCTATTCTTGAGGTCAAAGCTTAATCTGTTTGTAGGGTTATATAGTCATAAGATGTATTTTGATTGATTATTTTTAAAGCTCAAAAGTGGTGTTTTGTTAAAGTTTGCCAAAAGCTTGCAAAAACTTTATCTAAGTGTCAAACACAGTGTGTGTGAGATTTAGCTTTTTTTCATAAGCCTTTTTAAGTGCTCTTATTGAATTTCAAACTGCTTTTTCATTGTTGCTTATTGTAGCTTTTTGGCCATTTTTTTAGTGGTATAAGCCACTAAGCCATAAGGATCTGTTTTCTAGCTTTAAAAATAAGCTAGAAAAGTCCCTTTTGGCCTTTTAGCTTATCAGTTTTGGCCAACAAGCTAATTTGCTTATTTAGGCTTATTAACTTATTGTTTTTGCTTATTCTAGGTTTAAGTTTAGCTTATTAGGTTAGTTTAAGCCCAATTTAGCTTATTTCTTTCAGTTTAGAGCTTATTTTAGCTTATTTGCCTTGTAGCTTAAAATTCCTAAGTTTTATAGCTTTTTGATTAAACTGTCATTCTAGCTTATCTTAGTTGCTAATTTTTGTTCTTATTTGCTTATTAAGTATATCTTATTATCTGTGCTAGCTTATTTCTCTTTTTGGTTTGCTTTTTAGTGCTGTAAAGTTAGGCTTTGCATGTTTAGTATTCAGTTTGGCTGTGAGTTGTGTGAGATCGTGTGTACATGTGCTTGTCGCGTCGATGCTCTTAGAACGTCGGCTATGTTTTGGTCGTTTCTCCGTAGTGTCGGTGCTTCTTGTAAAGAGAGTATGTGAGTCGTGTTGTGCTGTTGAGAAGATATTGTCGAGTCTTGATTGTGAGATGATGCTGTTCGCTAACTAACTGTTGCAGTAATATAAGAAAGGTGCAATAGAGGATCAAATGTACTCTGATTGAAGGCTGTTGTATAGAAGCGCTAGTCGCTCTTAGTTTGTGAGTCAAGTGTGTTGAGAATCGGAACCCGGGAGTGAGTCCGATAGTCGTCCGGTCAAAGGTCATGATCGTTTTATGTCTCTCACCGTGTACGCTGAAGTTGTAGCCACGAGCGTCGTGCGTTCATACGCTGACGCTCTTGGTCTCTGTGTAGGGGCTGCGCGTAGTGATATAGAGGTGATAAGTTTATGCTATGTAGTGTATGTGTGGTGTATATTCGGTACACGCTGTTTGGAGTGAGGATGAGCTGAAGATGAGTAGAGATAGAATGAGAGAGTAGAGCTAGTTTAGTTCATGGATATTTTCGCAGTATTTGATAAGCAGTTTTCTTCCGCTTATTTTTATAGCATCATCATTTGTTCAACGCACTTTTTTTTTAGGGAGTCTTTCATAATTTTTTAGAATTAGTTTAGTATTTTTTTTAACATTTAATTTCATTAAAATCGTTTTTAATTCATAAAAAATTATAAAAAAGTCAAAAGAATATAATTCTTTTTTAGAAAATTTTATTTTAACATTTAGAACTTAGGAAAATTAGATTTGATTTCGTAGGGTTAAAATTGCAAAATTTGGATTTTTAAAAAACGGGATTGAATCCCGTTTACGTTTTTAGTGTTTTTAAGCCCTAGACACCTTCGTTTTTGGACTAGTTTTCTTTGTCCTAACATTTTAGTTAATTTAGACTCGTAAAAACCAAAAAGATCATTTTAGGACTAAATTTTGATAATTTAGGGTTTTTAAGGTCCCGTTTAGGATTCCCGGTTTGCGTTTTTAGTTAAAATTAGTTTTGTCTTAATAGTTTTTAAGTGTTTGCCTTAATTTTCCCGTAGTTTTAGAAATCCAATCATAATCTTGTTCCATTCAAGCATCGATTATCAAAACGACTCTCGACTTTCAATTGCATTCCTCGTTGGGGATAACGACCCGGGAATCATACTTCCGGTTTACTACATTGAGAGATTTTTGATTATTATCCGTATTTATATATTTATAAGTATATTTTATATTTATTTAAAAAAGGGTTGATCAAGAGTTTGTCAGTTTTTGGCGCCGCTGCCGGGGAGGATTGTATACGATTGTTGAGCCGTTTGACAATTTGTGTTTGAAGATCCTTCCGTGTGAAGTTATTTTGTTTATTTTCATATAAAAAAATACAAAAAGATTTTTCTTTTATTAGTATATATATAATATAAAAAAAATTAAAAATCAAAAATAAAAAAAAAATCAAAAAAATTAAAAACATTGTCCATAAAAAAAAGAAATAAAATTCACCATCAATATAATACTTTCCATTGAAGTATTATCATTAATAAGTTCCCGAACAAAAGATCAAAAACTTACCTTTTGTGTCTCTCGCGAGGTACGGTTCACCTTTGAAAGTTAAACAAATCTTAAGAGGGGTTATACGGCCGAGTTATTCTCTAGGACTTACCCGCCCTACTGGAGAAGTGTTTTTAATAGCTTCGCGTTTTCCTACTCCTCCGCTCCTTTATGCGTTTTTCTCTTTGAAGAGTTACTGAGAAGCGAGTTGATTATTAGGTTTAAGTGTCTTATCTCATTGTCCGTTATTAAAATATATTGTGAATACATTGTTGAAAAAACCAAAAAAATATATAAAAAAATACAAAATTAGTATAAATTTTCTTTTTATATTTTAGTGCATGCGCACTCGTTCTCAATCTCATAATTCTAACCGTCAATAACAACAAGTCAACCCGACTTTTGTTGAACCATTTATTTGTTGGAACCAATTGAAAATCAAGCTCCTCTTGTAGTTACGATGGCCGATAATCGTACTATGGCTCAATTGCTCGAAGCACCCACCGAGGGTTACGAGGATGTGTCTGTTGTGCCCGAGATCACCTGGGACAACTTGAGCTTAAGCTGCGATTTGCTTACCCCGTTCACACCAAACAATTTTTTGGACATGACAAAGAAGACCCTCATGCTCACATTTGTTATTTCAACAAGATCACTTCTACGATGAAGTTCCGAACATCTCGAGTACGTCGGTAAAGCTTATGCTTTTCCCATTTTTCCTCGAGGGTGCCGCCCCGGATTTTTGGCTTGAAAAGAACCCCATCGAAGTTCTTACATGGGTCTTACTACGACCCGGGACGGGAGGATATTCTACTTCTTGAAGCATTTCCAAAGATGCTCCATCATTACCCCCCCCCCCACTCAAGGATATATAATTTGCCTGAAATTCGAAAGGACCTCAAAGTTTGTGACGCTTTAAGAATGATAAATTTTAATTGATGAACCGCCCGAGGTCGAACTAAGGGAACTTACCTCCTCATCTGCATATGCATTTTTTGGAATGGTGACAACAAGTTGCCCGTCATAATTGCCTAACGGACTGAGTGGCGCGGAAAAAAAGCGCTACTCATAAAGGTTTTGAAGTCCCACAAGCGAGCCTATTGCTTGGAAACTTCTCCGACATCAAGGGTTTAACCCGGAATTTTGTGATTCTTATGGAAAGGAGGGACTACATAACAACGGTTCAACCCACAAAGACGGGTGAATCCAAAAATCCACGATGTTATCAAAAAGGAGGTTGAAAAACTTCTTGACGCCGGATTAATTTACCCGATCTCGGGCTTCTTAACCCCCCACATTTTATAACTACAGTACCTCGCCGTTAATCCATTAGTCCTTGGGTATGTAGTCCGCTACATTGCGTACCGAAAAAGGGTGGCTTTATCGTTGTTGAAAATGAGTTAATCCCGACTCGATTGGTTACGAGTTGGCGTGTATGCATTGACTATCGAAAGTTAAATGAAGCCACCCGTAAAGACCACTTTCCACTGCCGTTTATGGATCAAATGCTCGAGAGATTAGCGGGAAACGCCAGTACTCTTATTTTCCTCGGATGGTTTTCGGGTTAATTCAAATTCCCTATGGACCCTCCTGATCAAGGAAAAGACAACATTCACGTGTCCTTATGGAACGTTCGCCTACCGTCGCATGCCTTTCGGCTTATGCAATGCACCGGGCACGTTCCAAAGGTGTATGATGGCTATCTTTCATGCTAATGATCGACAAAAATATGAAGTCTTTTCATTGGCGACTTCTCGGTCTTTGGGAGTTCATTCGGAAATTGCCTCTCTCGTGTAGACAAGATGCTTCAAAGGTGCGAAGACACTAATCTTTGTCTAAATTAGGAAAATAGTCATTTTATGGTAAAGGAAGGCATTGTCCTTGGCCATAAGATTTCCAAAAATAGGATTGAGGTCGATAAAGCCAAAGTCGATGTGATTGCTAAGTTACCTCATCCCACTACTGTCAAGGGTGTTCAGAGTTTTCTCGGTCATTGTTCGGTTCTACGACGGTTCATTAAGGAGTTTTCCAAAATTTCAGACCGAGACTCATCTTCTTGAGAAAATACTCCGTTCATCTTCTCCAATGAATGTATTCAAGCTTTTGAAACGTTAAAGAAAAAACTTACCAAAGCTCCAATCTTGATTGCCCCAGACTAGGACCTACCTTTTGAGCTTATGTGCGATGCAAGCGACTTTGTCATAGGTGCAGTTTTGGGGCAACGTCATGAAAAACACTTTAGACCTATACACTTGCTAGTTAAAACAATGAATGAGCGGTATTTTTTTTTTTTTTTTTTTAAGGGATATAATTTGCATTACACACGACGGAGAAAGAAATGTTAGCGTGGTGTATGCCTTTAGAAAAAATTCCGGTCTTACACTTACTTCTTGAACAAAGATAGTGTATACGGAATCACACCACCCTTAAAATATCTCTTTGGTAAAAACGATTTCAAGGCTGAGGTTGTCCGGTGGGTGTTCCTCCTTTAAGAGTTCCAATTCAATGTAATTGACACAAAACGAGCCGAGAATCTCGCGGATATAGCCGATCTTCTTTCCCGAATTTTGAACTCCTTATGAAAATGTCGCTCGACCAAAAGAGATAAATGAAACGTTTCCTCTCGAGACACTTAATATGGTGACTTTTCGTGGTGACTCAAGTACCCCGTGGTTTGCCGATTTTGCAAATTACCACGCGGGGAATTTCATTGTTAAAGGAATGTCGTCCCAGCAGAAAAATAAGTTTTTCAAAGATGGTTAAACACTACTTTTGGGACGAACCCTATTTGTTCAAAATATGTACGGATCAAGTGATCCGGCGGTGTGGTTACGGGCCAAGAAGCGTATGAGATACGCAAGCTTGCCATACTGGAACCCACTGGGGGACATTCGGTGCCACTCCACCGCCAAAAGCGTTTTGACTCAGGATTTTAGCCATGACTTACAGATCGAGATGGCCCATATGAACTTGGTCACTGATGTGATACTTTGTCTTGGCGTTAAGGAAAAGTGATTTCGACAACGTGATGAATGCGCCTCAAATTCCATCCAAGTTTGCCTAATCTTTTGAGTGTTTTTGTAGAAGAAATAAGAGAGTCTCACATGATAGTTGATAAGAGAGAGCATAGAGAGAATACCGAGATAGAATTACGAGGGATACAAATATATACAAATCGTGGTGGCTCGAACTACTTTGTCAAATTGGGTCGAGCAAAAAACGCACTCCCCTACCAACGACGCCCCGAGTTGTTTATAGATTTCTTTATATCTCGCTTCGCCTGATTCGGTGCCCTCGTGCTATCATACAGTGATCGCGGAACCTATTTTTTTGCAATGGCCCAGTTTGCAAAAGTCATGCTTAATTATAGGAGTTATCACTGTCTCTCCACCGCGTATCACCCAAAAAGTGGGCTAGTGAGGTATCCAATTCATGCTTTAAAAACGAAATTCTTGAAGGACTGTGGGCCTGAGAACCGTGGCCTCTTGGTCGGACTAAAATACTTAGATGAATGCACTCTGGGCCTTCCGTACAACTTAGAAAACAACCCATCGGGTGTCCTCCATACAAGTCGTGTAGGAAAGGCATGCATCTACCGATCGAGCCGAGCACAAAGCCTACTAGCCTTGAATGAAGCATGCAAACTTTGACCTTGTGAGGGACTACGGGCAAATCACCAAAAGTTCAACTCAATGAACTAAATGAACTTCGTGATCAAGCCTATGAGACAACTCTTTTCATCTATAAAGAGAAAACAACGAGGAATCCATGATCTCAAAGATCAAAAATTCGTTTTCAACGCCGGGTGGGTGTGATCTATGTCCTCTCTTTAAACTCTAGATTAAAGATATTTTTGGGCAAGTTAAAGTCCCGTAGCTCTGGCCCTTTCACCAATGCCATGTTTTCCCATCTGGCACCGTTGAGTTATCTCAAAACTCCTAGCCAAACTTCAAGGTGAACGGTCATCGAATTAAGCACTACTTTGGAGGGGACGTACCACAAATGGTTGTCCTGGATCTCCAAACCTTCCCCATGAACAAATGAATTCGGGGATTGGGTCAAGCTTAGTGACCCTAAACAAGCGCTTCGTGGGAGGTAACCCATGCTTATCCTTAGTTATATTATGTAGTAATGAATAAGTGTTTTTTTGTTGTGAGGAGGTGTGCCTCTTTCCATTCTCGTTTTCTTATGTTTTCTGTGATTGTTAAGGATTGTCCCAGATTTTTAAAGCCTCTCATGCTCGCGGTTTTGTCCTTCGATCACAAGAGCTTCAAATCCTCAGCTTCATTTGGGAAATCCAATATCCTAATCTAATCGACTAACGTTTATCTTTAAGCATACTTAATAAACGGCTTAGGATTTATGTAGAGACCCTTCTTAAAACATTGAGGACAATGTTTAATTCTAGTATGGGGGGAGGATCTATCGATTTGATTTTGCCTGCAATCGTTGTTTTCACGTAATCCCATTTTTACCACCAAAATTTCAAAAAAATATAAAAATTTAAAATTTTTTAAAAATAAAATAAGTGTTTTGTCACAATTTTGACTTTCCTGCTGGGTAGAATAAGAATAAATTTTGACCCGATCGAGCGTGTTGAGCTCTAGCTTGTTCCTTAGCTTTTAGGCTAAGCGTTCGCCAATATTCGCGAAGAACGAAAAATGATATAGTTAAGTTTGAGTTGGATGCTAAACAAGGATTATTTGGAAATCTTAAGAGCTCATGTATGTAATTTGTGGCTTTTTCTTCCATAAGCTCTTAACCGGACTAATCATACGTGCTATTTTTGGAGATTAAACTTAAATCAACAATTTTTATGTAGTTAATAGCAAAAATTTTAGTCTTAGTTCAAATTTATACTTAATTTTTTTTAAAAGATGTCTTCTCTATATAAAAAAATAAATAAATAAAATAAATAAAATAAAATAAAATAATGAAAAATATAATAAATATAAACTGTGGGCTGATGAAAGTTTGCTGCATCTTGCCGGCTCACAACCGATGTTACAGCCTTCTAAAGAAAGCCCATAGTAAGAATAAAAATCCGAGACTGATAAAAGTTTGCTGCATCTTGCCGGCTCACAACCGATGTTGCAGCCTTCTAAAAGGTCGAGGGTTACAACTGTATCATGGTTATGTTTAATATTAAAGTGTGAATTAATAAATAGATCTCTTTTTGTTAAATTTAAATATGCTTTTGAACTTTGACTATTTCATTTTAAGTTTTTAAATAAGCTATGTATATACGGGAAGCCTAAGAGTTTTTGAAACCTAAGGTCCGTGAGTCCCGATACTTTAGTCGCTGTGGGGTGTCAAAAAGCTCTGGTCAACTAGCCACAAGGTTGGGATGTGCCGAGACGAAAGTCGCTACATGGGATGATCTCGCCTTCAAACTCATTATTCTCGGGTGGAACGTGAAGCATAGAATTTTGCAAAAACGTTGATCCAAGGTTGAAATCAAAAGGCAACATTCATCTAAGATATAATATTGTCGGGAGTGGGAAAAAGTTCACAAGTTGCAAATAGGAGTAGTGTTTTAAGGGCATCTTATGATTTTAGCGGTACTTCATTTTTAAGCTTGGTTTGGAACGAGTGAAAAGTCGGGGACGATGAATTTATCATTTTTAGGGCATTTTCGGATCGAAATGCATCTGGTTCTATGATCCCTAACGGTTATGAAAATAACGAAAGTCAAATAAGTTAGTTGCTAAAAAAAATTGAGAAAATAGGAAAAATACAAAAATATTAGTAGGAATAAGTGTATATCTTTAAGAATGGTAAAAACGGGGGCTTTTCGAAGCTATTGATTCTTTAATTCCCCTCGATGAACACTTTGCTACTTTTTGAGGTAATTAGTCGAGGGGGATCGAGATTCTTAGTTTTCTAAGTGCTTATTTGTAGCATTGCGTGAGGATACGACAATATCTTAGTATAGAAGATTTTGGTATGTGTTTAATTACACATACCTTTGACCACTAAAAACGGACTTAAATGACCAAAAACGTACAAAAAATACATTGTATTTGTACGTTTTGTATTTGTATTATGCAGGTAACGAATATCCAAGAAAAGGACAAAAATTGAAGCCAAAACGACAAAACCGAGCACGAGAACGGAAAGACCGTGAGATGTCAAAAAGACAAAAGTCAAAGTCAACAAAAAGTCAAAGTCAAAGTCAACCCCGGGAAGTGGCATTGGTAAAAGCATCAAAAACCAAACCCGAAAACCTAAATTGCCAAAAGTGGGCCCACCCGTACCCACCTAGTTGGCCCGGGTAAGCCCACTTATACTTTACAAACTTTATACACCTTAAACCTTTATAAAGGCCCAACACCTTTATTTTTATAACCGGCCCAACAACTAGCCCATATAACCCCTTTATAACTCTCCTGTTAACACAACACCCTTAACCCTTTATACCGTTAGTCCTTTAAGGACAAACGGTGCAAACAACAACCCAACCTCAAGGACCAAATTTGCAATGGTATCAAGGTCGATTCATGAAAATGTAATTATACCATCTTAGGGCTTGTTTTGCCCATTTCCCAAACTTTCAAAAATAGCGGGAACAACTATACATCCCTTTCAGTTGCCCTGTCTCCACTACCCGCCAAAATAACAACCCAACATTGTTCCCCTTTCTTCTCCCCCTTGTCGACCAACCTTATCCCTCCCCTTATTGCCACCTTGGCAATCCTTTGCATCCTTATTCGTCAAGAGAACAAGGACAAAGCCTATCATCGGGCGCCATCCCTTCGACGGCTCTGACTTGGACAACTACTCGTGTTGTGCAATGGCCAAGATGAGTTTTTGATATAGCTCACACAACAAAACACACCTGCAAGAGCTTGTGTGTAATGTGGTGTGACAACTCCTAGAATCTTCTTTTGATTAGTATAAATGTGTAGAGATAGAGATGAGTAATGCCTTTTGGGGAGTTGTTTTATTTTTTTCTTAAGCTTTTTTCACCTAGTTGTAATTTTCAGCTTATTTTAGTGTAATCCTTTTAATATTGTAATATTTTCTTTATGAATTAATAAAATTTAAAGTTTTAGTTTAAAACCCATTTTACTCATTTGTGTTTAAAAGTTATCAAGAATCTTTCTCAAGCTTATAAAAGACTTTATTTAAGCATATTGTTAAACTGTTTTCATTTATATATAAAGTTTTTAAGAAAATTTTACAAAAACAAAAAAATTATTACCCTCAAATACCACAGCTTAATGGATGATAAGCCAAATTTAGATGGGCTTATGGACACTACTAGCTTATCTTTGATAAGCTAGAGCTAGTAGATAAGATCTTTTGAGCTCATTTGCCCTGTTTTGAGCAAGGGCCATTGTAAGTTTCATTTTTCCATTTATAGCTTATTTACTATTTAACTGCTTATTGTGCTTATTATTTTCTTATTGATACTTATTTATGCTTATTTGTGTTGTTGATTTCTTATGTATGCCTGCTTATAGTTTAGATATCATTTTGTTTAAGTTTCCTTATAAACTGTCTTAAATAGCTTATTAAATTGCATAATCTGTTTTAGCTTATTTGTTATTGAAATATGCTTAATATTGTTTCTTATGCTTGTTAGATATCTAGTCTTAAAGGTTTGTTCATAAAAATTTTAAGTTTTCAAGTAAAAAAGGCATTTTAAGTGTTTAAAGGGGTGTTTTGTTTAGCTGTTTTAATGGGTCAAATTAGGTCAAAATTAAATTTTGACAATTGAGTCAATTTAGTTTAGCTTAAATTAGTCTAAAAATTCAGTTTGTTTGAGTTTTGAAGTGTTAAATCTCATTGTTAATGTTTTAAGAGTTTGTGTTTTAAAACTCTTGGCTTATAACTAATTTCATTGCTTATTTGATTGTGATCTTGCTTATTGTTGTTTTGTGATGATTTTTATGTTTATGCATGTGTTAAAGTTAGATAGGAATCAAGTCTAATTGCCTGCATTTATCATTTTTGTGTTTTGCCAAAATTGTTAAAAATTTGCTAAGTATTGAAAAGTTTGAGAAAATGCTTTTTCAAATGCTTATTGTGGCTTATTCTGAATTTCAAACTCTCTTTTGAATGTTGATATAAGCTCTTTGAGGTCAAAGCTTAATCTGTTTGTAGGTTATATAGTCATAAGGATCTATTTGATTGCTTTTTTTAAGCTCAAAATTGGTGTTTTATTAAGTTTGCAAAAGTTTGCAAAAATTTGTCTAAGTGTCAAAACAGTGTGAGATAGCTTTTTCATGAAGCTTTTTAAGTGCTTATTTGAATTTCAAACTGCTTTTTCATTGTTGCTTATTGTAGCTTTTTGGCCATTCTTTTTAGTGGTATAAGCCACTAAGCTATAGCTATAAGGATCTATTTTCTACCTTAAAAATAAGCTAGAAAAGTCCATTTTGTCCTTTTAGCTTATCATTTTTGGCCAAAAAGCTAATTTGTTTATTTAGGCTTATTAGCTTATTGTTTTTGCTTATTCTAGGTTTAAGTTTAGCTTATTAGGTTAGTTTAAGCCCAATTTAGCTTATTTCTTTCAGTTTAGAGCTTATTTTAGCTTATTTGCCTTGTAGCTTAAAATTCCTAAGTTTTATAGCTTTTTGATTAAACTGTCATTCTAGCTTATCTTAGTTGCTTATTTTTGTTC